>CAJNDS010002733.1:75000-170000 GCA_905221605.1 Symbiodinium natans | reverse complement strand
TTGATGCTCAGATGAATACCCTAAACCCTGACCCCTAAACTCCTAAACCCCTAAACCCCTTAGCCCCAAGCCCTAAACCCTGAGCCCTGAACCCTGAACCCTAAACCCTAAACCCTAAACCCTAAACCCTAAACCCTAAACCCCAGCCCTAAACCCTAAACCCTAGCCCTAAACCCCAAACCCTAAACCCTAAATCAACATCCCCAAGGTACATGTCGCGCAGCGCCTGCTCCCTTGACAGCTCCCGCTTCGTGCGGGCGTCCTTTGGCTGGGCATCCCAGGGCACAAAACCCTAAATCCAGGGTGGCCCTTAGAAGCCGTTTGAAGAAGGTTTAGGGTTTAGGGTTTGGGGTTTGGGGTTTAGGGTTTTGGGTTTAGGGTTTAGGGTTTAGCGGTTTAGGGCTTAGGGCTTAGGGCGTAGGGTTTAGGGATTAGTTTGAAGAATGTTCTATATGGGAAGATGTGCAAAACAGCAGTTTTTTTGATTCTTAAGGTCGACTTCAACCCTAAACCCTCAACCGCAGGCCCTAAAACCTAAACTCATTGTGTGGGCTTGTTGCGTTTGGGTGTTAAGGTTGTCGTTGTTTCATGGTTTGGGTTTAGCAGGAGTCAGAGCTTCAGGAGCAAAGAGCTTCTGGCTTCTACCTCCTAGACAGAGGCAATGAGGAGCACCAGCCCTACTAAACTGCTCCGTCACGCAACCCTACCTTAAACCGCTCTCCAAGTTAGGTACTGGTTTCCCTAAACCCTATAATCATGGGATTCTACCCTTAAGAAGGTACTCTTGGTTGGGGAGTCTTTTTGAAGATCCTCAGGGAACATAAGGGCCATACTAGGAGTATATTAAGAGGAACCTTTTAGGGGTACAACCTTAGGGGTGCGAGTCTTAATCGGATATAAACACCCAAGCCTGGAACTAACATAAGCCCGGTAAACCCCAAGACGTTTAGAAAGTGTACCCTAAACCCTGAGGCCTAAGCCCTAGACCCTAAACCAATCTGCATGGTTAGTTCTCTACATAATCAGGGACCCTTCTAGGGGTCCTTAGAACAAGGGAACCCAAATTCAGAGAGCTACATCCAACCCCAAAGCCCTGCAAGCCAAAAGTTCAGGAAGGGTGCAGGCGCCCCCCCCCCCCCCCCCTTTAGGGTTTAGGGTTTAGGGTTTAGGGCTTAGGGTTTCAGAGGTTTCGGGTTTAGGGCTTAAGACTTGAGAGGTTCAGGTTTAGAGTTCAGGGTGTAGTGTCCGTTGGGGTTTGGGGGTTCAGAGGGCTTCAGGTTCCCTAAGCCCTTTTTGCCCTAAACCCTAAACCCTAAACCCTAAACCCTGAACCCTAAACCCAAAACCCTAAACCCCAGGGCTCCTCCAGCATCTGCTTCTTTGCTTCGTCTGCCGAACGCCACTCCCGGATCCTCGAGAGGTGGCCCAAGTCTTAGGGTGGATACATGATCCTTGAGTCTGGGGTCTAGGGTTTAGGGTTTAGGGTTTAGGGTTTAGGGTTTAGGGTACATGGGCTGGGCTTGCAGGGGCCTTACACAAAAGACTTCGGAGGGCTGTCGTGGTTAAAGCTCCATAGAGATGATTCATGCTTGAGCAGTTGTGCCAGCATGCCAGGTACTGGTCCCGGGTGGGGGCCTCAAATGTAAGTGGCTCGTCCAGGGGTTTAAGCGGGTTTAGGGTTTAGGGTTTCGGGTTTAGGGTTTAGGGTTTAGGGAAATCACATGGAAGAATAAACAGGGCGCCCTCTTGGGTTTAAGGGGATTATGAGGGAACCTCAACCCTAAAAAAAGGAAACAAGGGCCTACCTCCAGGTGGTAGTATGGCAAGCTGTGGATGCGTCGTGCGGTGTTCGGATGCTTGGGCTACGGCGGCTAAGGATGTTTTTTCCGCTCCCGCATGGCAGAACCGTCGCTGTAGGGTTTAGGGTCTTAGGGGTTCAGGGTATAGGATTTGGGGTTTATGGCTTTCCAGGCCCTGACTGACTATGCTGTTCCACACCCTATGACTTGGCCTCAAACCCTAAACCCCAAACCCTCGACCCTAACCCGCATCCCGCCTTTCGAGCTCTGCCAGGTTCGGGTTCTTGCCACTGAGCTGCTGCATCTTGCCTCGAGGCCGCAGGCCAAAATTAGGGTTTAGGGTTTAGGGTTTAGGGTTTAGGGTTTAGGGTTTAGGGTGCCCTTAGTCATAGGGGAAGATTGCCCACGCCCTTCATCGAACTTCAGCCAACTTCGCATACGCGCTGCAGTCTAGGAATCACGCGGGCCGAGAACATGCAGAGGGTGGCAGAAATTGCTTTCCAGGTTGGCCTTTAGAACCGTCTGAAAAAACATTCCTAAACATGACCCTCTTAAACCCAACAAGGGAAAATAAACAGCTTCCCAAGGGCCGACCGAGCTTTGCGGTACCAGACACCCCAAAAAGCCTGTAGGAGCTGTAAATCCCCGAACGAAACTTGGCAGCCCAGTAACCATATACTAAGGGCACCCTTTCTTTGGTTGGTTATTTTATAAGGGAATGCAGAACCCAAAAAAAGGGTAAAGGGTACCACTGGGCTACCAAGAAACTTATGACACCCCACGAACCCCACAAGGCCCGAAAACACCAACACGTGCCGAGACTTGACTCTCAGAGTATAGACACGGTAAAGCCATGAAACCCATGAAACCCAGTACAACCACAAACAACCCCGACAGTGTAACCCCAAACCTGACCCTAAACCCTGAATCCTAAACCCTAAACCCTGCCTTTCTTCTCATCTTCTCGCTTCAACCTTGGTCTCACCACGGGTGCGCGTGGCACAAGAACAACCCCAAGCGCTTTTTTGCATCAAGGTTGCTGAGCCTACGTAAGCCCTAAACCCTAAACCCTAAACCCTAAACCCTAAACCCTAAACCCTAAACCCTAAACCCTAAACCCTAAACCCTAAACCCTAAACCCTAAACTCCTGGGTTTGGGGCCCAAGGTTCGGAGCGTGGAGCCCCCAAGCTAAGCCCCTTCGTTGTAAGTCATCGCCCTCGAAATCCTGCTACACATGGGTAGTTTCCTTTAGGGTTTAGGGTTTGGGTTTAGGGTTTAGGGTTTAGGGTTTGGGGTTTGGGGTTTAGGGTTTAGGGTTTAGGGTTTAGGGTCCCATTTGAGGTACCCATCTTAAGGCGGCACCCTATAACACGGGACCCCAACACTGGCGTAGAGAACTACTCACACAACTCAACCCCCGCACCAACATCAGCAGAAAAAAACCCTTTTACTTGTCCCCACAATTTCGGGCGCTCTAAGACTCTGAACCCTGCACCCTACATGGCCAGTTTGGTTCTCTTTTTCTATATCTTTGGGAACGTGCCCTACACATAAGTCTCCGCTGCATAATCCCACAAAAAGCGGACCCCAATGTTTGACTGCACCCTAAATCTTACACCCTAAACCCCCTCTAAGTCCTAAACCTGAAACCGTAAAGCCCTAACCCCTAAACCCTGAATCCTAAACCATGAACCCTCAAGACTCAGGGTTTAGGGTTTAGGGTTTAGGGTTTAGGGTAGACCCCTACACCCCTAAACCCTAAACCAGAAACCCCTTTTGCAACTGTGTGGACTTGGGGGCGAGCCAGGTCTGCATACCAGGACATGCACTGCCATGCCTGCTTAAGGGGTGGGCATCCCCCTCAACCCTAAACCCTCAACCCTAAACCCTAAACTCCGAAAATTGCACAAGGCCAAGCGGCTTCTCGTCCCTCTCGGCCTGGCGCTTGCGCCTCTCGTCAGCCTCCAGGGTCTTCCGGTGGGCCTGGTCGGGGTTTAGGGCTTAGGGTTTAGGGGCTTTAGGGTTTCGGGTTTCGGGTTCAGAGTTTTGGGGTTAGGGCTTCCGGTTTTAGGGTTTCGGGTTTAGGCTTTTTTGCCACCCGTCTAGCCAAGGTTTCCGGGCTTAGGGTTTGGGGCTGAGTGCAAATTATTGTGAGAAGTCCTACCACCCCCAAGCTGATGGGCGCAATGCCCTGTGACAGTGCGTACCTCAACGCCCACAGGCCTGGCTAGATGCTGACCACGCAGCAGCCGCCCACAGAAAATCCCTTCTATGCTTTCGGGCTCGAGGATTTCAGAGGGTTGAGGCTTAGGGCTTCTTGGTAGAACAGCAACCATGTTACGACAAGGGTGCCCTTTACCCCTAAACCCTACGCCCCAAACCCTAAACCCTACACCGAAACCCTACACCCTAAACCCTAAACCCCCCTATTAGTGGAACCTTGAACCACAAGAAGGGAAACAAAAAGTACCACTGGGCTACCAAGGCGTAGGGCCAGTTCAGAGTTTAAGGAGCTGTCGATTGACTGAAGGAGGAACCCTTGTAAGGGACCTTAGGGTTTAGGGTTTAGGGTTTAGGCTTAGGGTTTAGGGTTTCGGGTTTAGGGGATAACGTAGCGGCTACTTAGGAAGACAGGCACTACATTGAGGCATGCCTAGGGACTATCTAGGAGTGTCTAGGGGAGTAAGATTAAGGGTCCCTTATAGGGGTCCCTCCTTTTATCCCTCAGAATTGACTTAATCCCTGTTCCCCTAGGAAGAAAAAAGGATCCTTTTTGTCTATATATAAGAAAGCCCATAACCCAAAAAGTAAAAAGGATCCCTAACACTGATTTAGTTGAGGGTTCAGAGGTTTAAGGGCAATCAAGCCCCCTGAGAACACTTATGGCTCACCCTCGTCCACCATCAAACCCGAAGCCGCTTGGCATGTCCCAAGCTTGAACCCCTAAACCCTAAACCCTAAACCCTAAACCCTAAACCCTAAACCCTAAACCTGGTTTCAAGTGTAGGGCGCAGGCCTGGTCGGTCATGCCCGTCTGGCTCATCTGCCCAGCCTCAACAAACCGCACGCTCAAGCGCCACGAGTCAGCGGATAAGGTCTGTCACTTGGGTTTAGGGTTTCGGCTTTAGGGTTTAGGGTTTGGGTTTCATCAGGCAAGGGCCGAATCTTGATGGGGGTTGAGGGTGAAAGTCTCTAGAGGCTTGCACGCTTTCCGGTTCTCCATTTTCGGGCCACCCTAACCCCTAAACCCTAAACCTTTTTGAAGGCCCTATGAGAAGGATTACTGTATGTTGGGGCACATTAAAGGGGCATGTTAATATTTGGGAATTCCACAGATCATGAAAGTTTTATCAAACCCCCTTCGCGATGGCGAAATCGCGTCGTGAATCTCTAGCCGCGAGCCGAACCTAATCAGAAGAATCCACCAACCGTGGGTGACTTCAGCCATTTCCTGCCCAGCAACCCTAAACCCTAAACCCTACACCCTAAACCCTAAAACCTAAACTGACCTCAACCTATACACCCCAATTCCCTTATGAATCGAGGTCTATTCCAACTTCCCAGTCCCTGTGCCTCCAGCGTGCGCTCAGCGTTGCCCTGGCTATCCAGATCCTCCTGGCGCAGGGTCTAGGTTTCGGGTTTGGGGTTTGGGGTTTAGGGTTTAGGTTTCGGGTTTGGGGTTTAGGGTTTCGGGGTTTGGGATTTGGGGTTTAGGGTTTAGGGATCGGGGTTTGGGGTTCGGGGTTTAGGGTTTGGTGCCATGAACCCTGAACCCCTGCTCGGGCTTCTAGGGTTTGGGGTGTTTGCGGGTCCAGCAGGCTTGGGAAGCGAGGGGTTTGGGGGTTGATGGGCTTAGGGATTTAGGGGTTAAGGGGTTTAGGGGGCTAGCGGTTTAGGGGTTTTGGGTTTTGGGTTTTGGGGCTTCGCTCTCTCGCTCTCTCTCTCTCTCTCTCGCTCTCTCTCGCTCTCTCTCTCTCTCTCTCTCGCTCTCTCTCGGTTCACGGTTTCGGGTTTAGGGTTTTTGGGTTTAGGGTTCACGGTTGGCGGGGGCAGGGGGGAGGCAGGGGGGCAGGGGGGGCATGGGAGGGGGAACACTTTCAAACCCTGAACCATAAAGCCCTAAATCTGAAACCCTAAACCCTATAAAAAAATCCTAAACCCTCAGCCCTAAGCCCTAAGCCCTACACCCTAAACCCTAACCCTAAACCCTAAACCCTGAACCCTACGCAGCACCCTCGAACCCTTTTCCAACCAGGACTCAGAGCCTGGAACCTTAAAACGCCCAATCACAAGGCTCAACTGAAGGATCCTCTGGGCTCGGGGACCCGTTCGGATTTAGGGTTTAGGGTTTAGGGTTTAGGGTTTAGGGTTTAGGGTTTAGGGTTTAGGGTTTAGGGTTTAGGGTTTAGGGTTTAGGGTTTAGGGTTTAGGAGTCTAGGGTTTAATTCATGGCTTTCCAGGGGGGAGGGGTGAGGAGATCGCTCACACTGGGACAAGCCAGGCGAGGTTACCCCACAACGTTCTCTTTTCTAACAAAAGCTTTGCAGGAATCCTGGGACGGTGGGCTGCCAAAACTGGGGCTCCCTTCTCAGCATCCTGCCATAGGCTTTAGAGAGTTTAGGGTTTAGGGTTTAGGGTTTAGGGTTTAGGGTTTAGGGTTTAGGGTTTAGGGTTCAGGGTTTAGGGTTTAGGGTTTAGGGTTTAGGCCTCAGGCTTGGCAAGGACAGCGGGTGGACCCGTTGCAAGCTGGCATCGTCGCAGCAAATCTCCAGACGAATCTAAAGTCAGCTGGCCATCCACAATCTCCCCACTTAGCCACACCTGCTGGCCAGAACGCCCGTTGCTATCCAAAGGCACTCGAACCAGAACTGGTCCATCAAGCTCACCTGAGTTGTGCTCTAAATCCTTTGAAAATGATGATGAGTAGGTTCCCTTCTAAGGGAAGAGGGGAAATTCAGAGTTGTCCCAAAGCACAACCGAGTCACTGCATGGCCCGACACGCTCACGCAAGAGAAGCTGCAGGGCGTCCTCCGCAGGGTACACCTTCCGCTTTGTGGCCAGTGTGGCCAAGCAGTTGGCCCCTTCCGGGCAAATCTTCCAGTTGTGCGGTGCCACCGCAGCCATCTTATGCAGCAGTGGCGTTCCGGCGTGCAGGACGGACAGGCCCGCAGGAGGCTTGCTCAACGTGTGAAGTCGCGCACCAACCAAGCTGACAACGCCTTGTGGAAATGACACCAACTGCTCCAGCTCGGGTCCCTGCAAGCCTTTGGGGTTTAGGGTTTAGGGTTTAGGGTTTAGGGTTTAGGGTTTAGGGTTTAGGGTTTAGGGTTTAGGGTAACGCATATTACAACAAGGGTACCCTTCTTTCTTTGTTGGCGACTGTAGGAGCGAAACTTTGAGGAAAAAAACGGCGCAGGGGTTAACCATGGTGTAGTAACGGTACCTTTCTTTTGGTTGGTTACTATCTCAGGGATCCGACAGCCCTAAAACCCTAAACCCTAAACCCTAAACCAAAGAGCCAAAAGGGTACCACTGACCTACCAAGAAGCCGAAGAACTCCACCAACTCTCGGAAACCCACGGGGTCGACCAGCTCGAATCTTTCAAGAAGTGGCTGCGAAGCCGCGCCTGGAACCCCAAACCCTAAACCCTAAACCCTAAACCCTAAACCCTAAACCCTAAACCCTAAACCTAAGAGCCGAGGTGCCTGGAAGATGAGCTCCGGGTGCTTGGGCAGAGTGCGCTTCGGCCCCTCCCTCGCCTTAAGTTGTCCAGTAAGCTGGGGAGACCTGAAGGTGAACCTTTGGGATTGTAAGGGGGATTATATTTACCCCAAAAAGGTTTAGGGTTTAGGGTTTAGGGTTTAGGGTTTAGGGTTTAGGGTTTAGTAGAGACCTACTCTACTACTAGGTCGCGGGTGAAGGCTGCCAGGAAGAAGCCGCCGAAGTGTGGGCCGTGGATGGGCAGGAATCGGGCGCAGTGGTGCAGCGACAATTCCTAGGATGGCCCCCTTTGAAACCCTAGGGTTTAGGGTTTAGGGTTTAGGGTGTAGGGTTTAGGGTTTAGGGTTTAGGGTTTAGGGTTTAGGGTTTAGGGTTTAGGGTTTAGGGTTTAGGGTTTAGGGTTTATGTGATATCCTATTAAACCCAACTAAGGGACAATATAAAATATCCCAAGGGCCGACCTAGATTCCGAAGACTCCGGCTTTGACACAGGGAACATGGTGCTCAGCACCTGGCTGGATTCCTGGCAGTGCTTTGTCTCTAGCCCAGCAACCATACTGTGATAAGGGTACCCTGTTTTGGGGTTGGTTACTTCATAATAAGGGAACCTTGAACCAAAAGAAGAAAACCCTAAACCCTAAACCCACCCTAACCCTAAACCCTTCTAGGGTTTGCCAGGTTTGAGGGGGGAAGGGGGCCAGATCCTCGAGTCCCTGAAGCGGGTTTGGGGTTTAGGGTTTAGGGTTTAGGGTTTGGGGTTGAGGGTTTGGGGTTTAGGGTTTAGGGTTTGGGTCCATAGGGTATAGGGGGTTTAGGGTTTGGGGTTGTAGGGTTTTGGGGTTCAGGGTTAGGGCTCCCCCAGCCTCAGGGACGCTCCACGTGCTCAAGCCAGGCATTCCCCTTGGGCAGCCCTCAGGCAGAACTGCCTCTGCAGGTATGAGGCGGACATCGGGAGAAGTCTCAACCAAAGCCGCTTGTACCACGGCTTCGCATTCCAGGGGGTTGATTGAGCAAGTCGAATAGACCAGTCTGCCCCCAGGTCTGAGCAACGCCAGGCCCCTGCGCAGCAGACGCAGCTGTAGCTCATGGTGGCTCAACCCAGAGCCCATACTCCAGCGCTGCAATCGCTTGGGCTCCTTACGAACAGTCCCGTCCGAGCTGCAGGGAGCATCCACAAGGATGCGATCAAAGGCGCCGCCAAGCAAGTCGGGAAAGCAAGTCCCATCCACATTCCTATACTCCCCTAATAGAACCTTAATCAAAAATAATTGCTTTTTTATATATCCTCTTGGGTTCTTATATGAACAGAAAAAAAAATTCCCAAAAGGGGATATAGATTCGTAATCACCAGCGGAGTGCAAGGCTGTGCCTTTGCTCGCGACCACGTCCGCTCCGATCGTTCCACTCGGAGGTCGTTGGCAATCAGGAGGCTGCTGCTTGCTTGCTTTTGTGTGATGGCATCCAGCCTAGTTTTTGGTTGGGACGGTACTAAACATGCAAATGTCTATTCCTTATTAGGTTTAAGTACCCTTCAAAATGTAAAATTACTAGGTTTAAGTAGCCTTAAAACATGGAAAACTATTCGATTTTAAGTACCCTTACAAGTATATAAAATGTTGCCCCTCAACCCTAAACCCTAAACCCCTTAAACATGTAGAAATGTTATCCAACTATGACAAAGCAGCAGTTGGCAGGTCTTACTGCCGGGCGCGCTGCAGAGGTCCAAGACCGCCTCGCCCGGCTGAGGGTCGAGAGCCGCAGCGGGCCTTGGAGTCTTATAATAAGGTTTAGGGTTTAGGGTTTAGGGTTTAGGGTTTAGGGTTTAGGGTTTAGGGTTTAGGGTTTAGGGTTTAGGGTTTAGGGTTTAGGGTTTAGGGTTTAGCTACCAAGGGGCAGCATTGACAGCCCATCTTGGACTACCACTTCGCCCGCGGAGGCCAGCATGTTCACAAGCTCCAGGCCATCCGCGGCTTCTTCCTGGCTTGCGGTAGGTGCAACATGCAGCGCGCCACCATGCTGCTCCATCCAGGGCACAAATTCTGCCCTGTGGCCTAGCCTGGCGATCAATGCGGAGACTGTGTCGTTGTGCAGCGGAGATCTATTCAAGCGCAGGCTTAGAGGTACTGGACTTTGAAACAGCCTTTCGCATTGCTCCCAGTCTTCTGAGCCCATTGCCAGCAAGTCTTTGTAGTACGACCGAAACTTGGCCAAGCCTGCCAAAGCACTTGCCAAACCTCCTTCAGGTGAATCCCTCTCCCAGTCCATGGGATTGCACACCGGGTCGCACACAAGCTGCATTCTTGGAGCACCCCGCTTCGTGCCACTTGCAGCAGCAGAAGGATATGAACCAGACGCGCCGTCGCCGTCAATGCGCAGCATGACGACCTCCCCACTCAGTAGCAAGCGGCGACCTGCAGCTACCTGACCATCCACACATACCTTGCGGAGCAAATGAAGCCCCTAAAATTGGGACAGTAACTAGCTAATATTGAGGTATATGAACCATAAAGCCTTTTAAGGTTAATTTGGTCCCCAAGGTACTCTACCATCTTGGCACGCGACGGCAGCTTCTTGACGTACATTTGTGTGCATGGCCCCCCCTTTGCGGCCAAGTAGTTCGCGGAAGTGCTGTGCGACAAACCGCTGCACTCGACAACCGCAGTATGCTTCGGAGACCACGGCGCATGCTCCATTGGTAGTCTCGTAATGCATACTTGGGCGCCACCCTAAACCCGAACCCTAAACCCTAAACCCTAAACCCTAAACCCTTAACCGCGCACAGCCTCGTGGCTGGCTGCCCATGGCACCGAGTGCAGTTGATCAGATGCTTTGTTGTCACGTGCTCGTTGGAGGATGTTCTAGCTATTGAGCGCAAAAGATCTGCTGAGACGCCCCTCACATCCCTCAGTTGAGCTGTAGCCATGTTCACGGTGTAGGTTTAGGGTTTAGGGTCTAGCGTCTAGGGTTTAGGGTTTAGGGAAACGTTCTAGGGTTTAGGGTTTAAGGGGTTTCAGGGAGGCGGGGTTGTAGGGAAGCCTACTCCAACATGACACCCCTGGGCACCACTCTCTGGGGAGCCCTTGTCTGTCCGGCATGAAGGTTCACGAGACAAGCCGGTACTCACGCGACTCCAACATGGGGGTTTCCGAAATGAGGGGTACCTTCTTGGGGTCATTATTCAAAGGTAACCGGACTACTTGGGGGTCTTTATTAGGGGTCCCTTTGTTTCGTAAACTCCCACATGGCAACCCTAACCCAATCCCTGCAGCCCTTGTCTGTCCGGCATGAAGGTTCGCGTGGCACCTCGACTGGGTGCGGGGCGCAGTGGGCAAGGTTTAACGGTGTCGGGACGGGTTTAGGGTTAGGGTTGCAGTACACTCCAAAAAGTTGGAACATCCTTATCCCCATACCCCAAAAGGTATACTAAAGGGAATCCCAGCTCTTCATCCCTAAGCCCTGTTCCAACTTTCCAGGAGTTTACTGTAAGGGTCTTAGAGGGTTAGGGTTGGGGTCAGCCTGGGTCAGCACTGCGAAAGCCACGTGGAACCGAGTCAAGGGTGTCCCTGTTCTGCCGGGCTTTTCGGAACAACCACTTGACACTTTCCAAGATTGGGGCCGCCAGCTTGGTAGCCCAGAAACCATGTTATAATAAGGGTACCCCTTTTTGGGTTGGCTACGAAGAATAAAAGGGAACCTTGAACCCCCAAAAAAATGCAGGCAAAAAGGGTACCACTGCCCATAACACCAAAACCAAGACTGTCGTGTCTCTTTTTTTTGGTTGAGAACCAAAAAAAACTCAGACAGAAAGGCTGCCATTGCCCATAAAAACAAACCAAGCGGCGCATGGTGTCCATGAATTGGGACTCTCGGAACTTGCGAAGGCGAGCTTCTTCACGCTCCTTCCCGGCGGTGTAGGGCGTTCAGGGTTTGGGGTTTCAGGGGTGTCCCTAAACCCTAAACCCTAAACCCTAAACCCTAAACCCTAAACCCGTTTTAGGGTTCAGGGTTTTGGTTGTAGGGGCTCACCCGAGCAGCAGCCTCCAAAACACCTCAACGCTGCAATGCTCTTGGACTCACCAAGGGGAGATTCTAGCATGATTTGTATATACATAAATAGCATACAGACTCATCATTCTATGTATAACGTATATGTATGTCTAGTGAGAGATGCATGCGTACCTATAGCTATCTACACACAATATCCATACAGACATTCGTAAACGCCCGCACTTCTCTGTCTTCATCCGTATCCACGCAGGTATATACATGCCTCGTTTTTTTTGAGAGGGGTGTCTCTGGGAGCCCGGAGGCAACTGCCGACATCCAGCGCAGGCCCTGCGAGCACACTGTAGTTGCTGACAAATCCCGTCGAGCCTTTCTAAGAACTAACTTCGGGTTTAGGGCCTAGGGACGACTGAACACAGAAGCTACCCTAAACCCTAAATCTAAACCCTAACTAGGCACTTTGTTCTATAAAGCAGTCATACAACTCGGTACCCCAAAAACAGGACTGCAACTAAGGTTCCAGGAAAATGCGGACCCTGAAGCCCTCTTCGAACAAGCGTCCTCCCTAAACCCTAAACCCTAAACCCTAAACCCTAAACCCTAAACCCTAAACCCTAAACCCTAAACCTCGGAACAAGACAGGCAACGATCACCGCCTTTTAGGCGGCCCGCCACCTGAGACCGGTGGACCGATAAATGTTTCACCATTGACAGGGTTTGGGGATTATGTTTAATGTTTAGGGTTTAGGGTTTAGGGTTTAGGAGTTAGGGTGTAGAATGGGTTTAGGGTTTAGGGTTTAGGGTTTAGGGTTTAGGGTTTAGGGTTTAGGATTTAGGAGTTAGGGTGTAGAATGCACCGTTCAATCTTGGAAAGAAATTGGGGGGCTTAGTAGGGTTCAGGGCAACATGGGAAAGTATCTGGATGGGAAGGATTTGTTCTTGGAGAAGCCTTCCTGAAGATGTGACTATAGCTCTTGCAAAAAAAAAACGTCAGGGCGTAATGCAAGAACTTCTCATAATGTTGTTCTGGGTACTTCCCAAAATGGGTGCCCCTTATATACACCATACCCTTTACTGCAAAAGTTGCCCAGAAGACCCCTAAACCCTAAACCCTAAACCCTAAACCCTAAACCCTAAACCCTAAACGCTAAACCCTAAACGCTAAACCCTAAACCCTAAACCCTAAACCCTAACCCTAAACTAGGGCGGTCGGGTTGGGAGTCGCGGGGCGCCAAGTCCTGGATCTTCTGCTCGCGGCGCTCATTCCTGTGTTGTAGGGTTTAGGGTTTAGGGTTTAGGGTTTAGGGTTTAGGGTTTAGGGTTTAGGGTTTAGGGTTTAGGGTTTAGGGTCTGGAAAAGTGTTTAGGGTTTAGGGCTTCGGGCTCACGGGAAACAACTGGAAAGTGAGAAAGCGCATCTCCTATATTTGGGCCCTAGGAGTATGGGCTTAGGATTTTTGGGTTTTAGGCTGTGGGGTTTAGGACCCTTTCAACAAGGATCAGGGGTGTAAGGAGTTTCTACTATTTGCTTGAGAAAACAAAAAACAAATATATTCTTGCTCAGAAGGGCAATATAGGGACTATTGTTTCTATTTGTTTGTGTTTTTTCAGCACAAAGCAGACTTGGGTGCTATATGGGTTTAAGGCTTAAGCCTTTGGGGTCTAGGGTGAAGGGTTTACGGCCATATGCCATACTGTATCATTTGGGCAGTTCTCTCAATTAGGGTCCCTTTTTGCTATGTACTACGGCACCCTTAGAATAAGGACCCAAAAAGGATCCTAATTCAGAGAAGTGCCCTTATTTCGTGTCATGGGGAGTTCCGACATGAAAGGAACCTTATTGAGGCTTCGACCCATAGGGGGATCCTACAAGCCCTTGCTACGCGAAGGGGCGCCTAGGCCTCATCCGAAAAACTTGGTTTGTGACCCCCATGCTACGGTATTCCCTTTTGACCTCGATAAGATCTATGAACCGGAGCCATTTTGGGGGCCGTGTGGCCCCAAGAAAGAAGAATGACCCAGAACCTAAACAAAACAAACCCTAAAACCCTAAACCCTGAATCCTAAACCTTGAACACTAGAACCAGAACTCCTAAACCCTATACCCTCGAAACCCCAAACCCTGCGTGCAAGATTCCTCCTGGCTTGCTCGCGCACAGCCTGGGCCCTGCAAATGCTGGGGGTCTGAGGGTTTGACGGTTTAGGGTGTGTCGGGTTTAGGGTTTCGGGTGTATAGGGTTTTGGGGTGCAGAGGGTTTTAAGGGTTCATTTGGGGTTTAGGCTTAAAGCTTTTGGAGTCCTAGGGGCCTCTGTTGAAGGTTCTATGATGTCATGCGAGTTCGAGACCCAAGAGTAACCTAGGAAGGACAAGGGTGCCCTTTATGGTTTAAAGGGGCGTATAAGAGAGCCCTGATCCCCGAAAAAGCTCTGGGTGAGTGTTTAGGTCTCTACTTGAAAGATATGGATATCACCATAGATACCCTAGTTATAACCCCTGCTTTAGGAACAATCGAGTGTAGGGTTCAGGATATGGGGTTCTATGATTTGGGGCTTGCTGTGGGTTTCTTAGACTTGTAGGGCTCAAAAGGCAGTGAACCCTTTTTGAACCTGCGCACCTGCCCTCAACCCCAAAACCCTAAAACACTACACTCTCATTCAGGGCTGAAGCCTAATTCCGCAGGGCTTTTGGGGCGCTTCAGAAGAATTTTTGGGAGGTGCCTTCGCGTTGACTTTCATCCCCGGGTCTAAGTTCTTTAGGTTGGTTGCATGGTCTCTGGATCTAGGGCGTTCGGGGTTTATAGGGTATCAGGGGTATAAGGCTTCTATGCCCCTTATATACTCTTTTAGACACAAGGGCCCATGCCTCAGAACCCTTGAAAGAAAGTAAGGGACCATATTAAGGGACCGTGAAAATTCCCTTTAAGGGACCTAGAACCTTGTGCAGCAGGCTTTCTGCTTGAGCTCCAAAACGAGGTTGGCCTTTAGAACCCTCTTAAAAATGTCTGAATAGTTTAGGGTTTAGGGTTTCGGGTTTATAGTTTAGGGTTTAGGGTTTGGGGTTTAGGGTTTAGGGTTTAGGGTTCCCTCTTACACCCAATCAGGGAAAACTTGAAAAACAAATCCAAGGGCCGAGCTCGTAAACCCGAACACCCTAGATCTCATACAGACCCTAACCTCCAGGCTGCACTCTCCAAATACCCTAAACCCTAAACGGTAAACCCTAAACCCTAAACCTTAAATCCTCAAAACCCCCGACTTGGAGCTGGCCTGTTGCTGGCTTCGACCTTCAGCTGAAGGAGGTATTCCTGGAGGATGGGTTTTTGGTCTGGGTTTAGGGTTTAGGGTTTACGGTTTAGGGTTTAGGGTTTAGGGTTTAGAGTTTTAGGGTTTAGGGTTTAGGGTTTAGGGTTTAGGGCTTAGGGTTTAGGGCTTCGGGCTTAGGGGTTCGGGCTTCGGGCTTCGGGTTTCGGATTTAGGCATTCCTGGAGGATGGGTTTTGGTGCAGCAGCTCTCTCACTCGAATTTTGACCTAAGGGTTCAAGGTTCGACTTCTTCGGCTGCTGGCCCCTCCGAAGCCCCCCCACAGATCTGGACCCCCACGGCTCCTGTAGGGTTTAGGGTTTAGGGTTTAGGGTTTAGGGTTTAGGGTTTAGGGTTTAGGGTTTAGGGTTTAGGGTTTAGGGTTTAGGGTTTAGGGTTTAGGGTTTAGGGTTTAGGGTTTAGGGTTTAGGGGTTACGGTTTAGGGCTTAGGGTTTAGGGTTTAGGGTTTCTGCCGCTGCATCCCAAAGGGTTGAGGGTTGAGGGTTGATGGTTGAGGTTTGAGGATTTCGGGATTTTGGTAACCAAACCAGCCCGTTGATATGAGGCCAGCCGGAAGTCTGAGACCCATCCCCAACGCATAGGGTCCTTGACATGAGGAAAAGGGGGTTCATGGGGGGGTAAGGGTTTAGGGTGCCTCGGGAAGCTTAGGGAGCCTAAGGGAGTTATCTGCTGGAGTTACATACCCCCCCCCCCTTTAACCCCAAAACCCTAAACCCTATAACCAACGTGAGCAGTCCTTGCGCATCTTCTCTCGCCTCTTCACGGTGACTTCTTTCTCCTCCTCCGCGTGCTTTCCTGCGCTTGGGGCCCGTCCCCCACTTAACCCGCAGGAGAAGGGGAGGGAGGGAGGGTACTCCCGGCTATGTACGGCAAAAATTGACCGAAAATAGAGCAGCTACAAAGCCACAAAGCCTCAGTCTGCATATCGACCTGCTTCAGTTTCGGGTAATTCAACGTCTTAAGCATTGGAAAACCTGAATCCACAGCCTTGGATCCGAACCCCCATAGCAGCCCATGAACGTTGGATAACCTTTCCGCAACCCTCATGTCCTCGCATGTATGCTCTTGTATGGGTGTGAGGTTTAATTGGGGTTCATGTTTAGGGTTTAGGGGTTTAGGGTTCAGGGTTCAGGGTTTTTTTTGCCACCCGACTAGCCACAGCAATGCGGGGTAATGGTCGGAGGAGTGGAAAAAGCACCCTATCAGCTACATGTCAGCTGCTGAGGGATATCGCCTTGTAGGCATTCAGGGTGGGAAATTGATGGTGGGTTCGTTCGGGAGAGATCAATGTCACCAGTCCCCCAAGCGATACAGCAAAACAAGCTCATACCACAACCGGATCTGCAACAAAGGTTAGTGATCCCTCCGGGTTCAGGGTTTAGAGTTTAGGGTTTAGTTTTTTCCTTTGCAAGCAAAGTGGCGGATGGCACTGATCTGCTTGAGCTCGTCTAGGGCGCGCCGCCGCTCCCTCTCGACGTTGACCTTTTCTCGGATCTCCTGCAGGCAGTGAGCGCCGAATGTTTAGGGACCCTCAACCCCAAACCCTAAACCCCAATAGCCCTAAACCCTAAACCCTAAACCCTCAACCTAATAGCCCTAAACCCTAACCCTAAACCCCAATTTTTTTAGCAGGGCCTGCAGTGCGCTATGCCCTGGGTTTGCTCAGCATCCTCCCTGAACTCTTGTCAGGATCTGACTTCACGCACAAGTATCAAGAACCTCGCCCCAAAAAATGCAAAACCCTAAGCCCTTACCCCGAATCACCCCCCGCCCCCCCCCCCCCCCACTCCCCGCTTCCCCCACAATTGCAGCAGGAAATTCCATGAAGCTCCTAGTCTGGAAGAGCTGCGCTTTTTCCCTTTTTTTTGGGGGGGGGGGGGGGGGGGGGGGGGGGGGGGGGGTGGGAAGGGTTAGGGTTTAATTAGGGTTTAGGGTCTAGGGAGTCTAGGGTCTCGGCTTAGGGCCCTTCAGCTCTGGAGTACCCCCGTGTTCTGTCTCTTCCCCTTGTCCCTCTTGACAAAATGAGAGAAGCGAGAGGTCCCCCGAACTCTCTCGCATCCCAAGGCCGTAAACCCCTAAACCAGTAGAAACTCGTAAGCCCTAAACCCGAATAGACCCCTACACCCCAAAACCCTAAGTCCTAAAGCCTTTAAACCCTAAACTCGAAACCCTGAACCCCTAAACCCTAAACCCTAAACCCTAAACAACCCCTAAACCCATCATGAATCCCTTCCGCGACATCCAGCCCTGCCTTTAACCCCGAAGAACCGAAAGCCCTCCACGAAAGGGCTCCCTGAGTTGTCGGGTTTCGGGCTTTTAGGGTTTCGGGTTTAAGGTTTAGGGTTTAGGGTTTCGGGTGGGGCTGGGGGGCTGGGGGGCTGGGGCTGGGGGGTGGGGGGGCTGGGGCTGGGGGCTGGGGCTGGGGGGCTGGGGCTGGGCTGGGGCTGGGGGGCTGGGCCTGGGGGGCTGGGGCTGGGGCGGGCCTGGGGCTGGGGCTGGGGCTGGGGCTGGGGCTGGGGCTGGGGCTGGGGCTGGGGGGTTTAGGAGGTTGGGGGGTTTAGGAGGTTGGGGGGTGGAATCCAAAACCCTGAATCGCTTGGACACTCGAAACTGTTGACCCTAAACCCTCAACCTTGAGCCCTGACCCCTCCACCCTTCCCAGACCCGCAGACCCCAAACCCTAAACCCTAAATCCTGAACCTAGAAGCCGCATAAGCCCTAACCCCTGAACCCTGCACCCTGAACCCTGACCCCTAAACCCTAAACCCTAAACCCTAAACCCTAAACCCTAAACCCTAGCACCGCACGTCATGGGCTGCTGGACCTCCAGGCGCAGGTACTCACGCTCCTTCTCCTCCGCTCAGAAGTGGGGGCGCGGGTCGAGGGTCTAAGAAGGTCAGGGGTGGAGGGTTTAGGGCTATGAGGGTTTAGGGCACTATTCGGGTTTAGGGCTATTGGGGTTTAGGGTTTAGGGCTAGTCGGGTTTAGGGCTATTGGGGTTGGCGGTTCAGGGCTGTTGGGATCATCACTTCGGCAGGATCATCACTGCTTTGCAGTGTCTGTCAACATACTGTAGCGGGAAGCTTTTGAGGCCAGAGTCGTGGGCATCATCTGGCAGGAAGGGAACCTCGAGAGGAGAGGATCTCTCTGCGTCTGAAAGTTCTGCATCACCACGGACGGGAAGTGGGCCCTCAAAGCCACGTTGGGCGGTTATTTCCCAAGATTTGCATGCTGGCTAAAGTCAAGGTGCCACGCGGCCACGTAGAAGCCGGAGCGACATGTTTCAGGCACCATGTTCAGAACAGGGGGAAGGTCGGCTCTGAACTTTACAGTGTACCCCCCCCAAACCCTAAGCCCTAAACCCATTGGTAGGGTACCCAACCGCAACCCATCGCAGGAGTGTTGCTCGCTTTGGACACCCTAAACCCTAAACGCTCAACCCTAAACCCTCAACCCCTCAACCCTAAACCCTAAACCCTAAACCCCAAACCCTAAACCCTAAACCCAGAAGCAACAACGCCTTCGGAGCTGTGCCTGTAGGGTTCGGGGTCCAAGCTTCGGGGTTCCCCTTTCTGGGATGTAGGGTGCAGCATGAAGCTGCGGTTTAGGGTTTAGGGTTTAGGGTTTAGGGTTTAGGGTTTAGGGTTTAGGGTTTAGGGTTTAGGGTTTAGGGTTTAGGGTTTAGGGTACCCGAAACCAGAACCCACAACCTAATAACCCTCAACCCTACCCCACCCAACCTCCTCCCATTCCCCGTCTCCTCCTGTGCCACGCGTACTTGGGCCTTGTTCTTCCAAACCTCGGAAGATCTCGGGTATTCTGGCGGCGTTTCGGGGAGCGTTCGGGCTTAGAGTCCAAGGATTCTTAGTTGCTGAGTTCATAAGCCCCCCCAAAAGTGCACACCGTTTAGTTTGTAGAGATTATAGTATCCCTAAAAGTGTAAAGAGTACTCACTCAGCTACTAGGGGATAGGGGGACATCAGAGCAGACTCCCGGATGTCTGGGACGCGGAGGCCTGGTGTTCAGGAGGTCTGACCTCTGAAACATGCTCCCGACAAGCTCTGTCCACCCAACTCTTGGCCCCCGTGCTCCAAGGAAGAAGATAAGGGTACCAGCTTTGATGATGAGATGGCTATTTTTCTAAATTGACCCCCCCCCCCCCCCAACAAGAAAAACGTCAAACAAGGTGCCGCTACAGCCAAAACCCATTTTTGCATCCGGGCTAGGATGTCCTGGTCGGAAAGACTCAGCGGCACTCTCAGACCCTAAAACCCTAAAACCCTAAAACCCTAAAACCCTAAAACACTAAAACCCTAAAACCCTACAACCCTAAAACCCTAAACCCTAAACCCTAAACCCCGCACTTCTTCGTACAGAACGACAACTGCGCGTGACTGCATGCAAGAGTTGTGAATGTCAACCAGCGAATGTCTGTAAGCAAATCCGCAAAGTCGGCTGTTCTAAACAGCCTGAACCCTAAACCAAAAACCTACTATTTGCTCAAGAGCCCCAAAAGAATTTTATAAAAACAATCCCTATATTACCCTTGTAGGGAAGAAAATCTTTGTTTTTTGGGGGGTTCTTAAGCAATCAGTAGAAAAAACCCAAAAATTCTAAGCCCCAAACCCCAAAGCCCTGAACACCCAAGTCCCAAAACCCCTACATCCCGAAACCCCCCAAATCCCCAAACCCCAAAATCCCGAAAGCCCCCAAATCCCTAAGCCCGCACATTCCTAAACCCAAATTCCTAAACCCAAATTCCTAAACCCTAAATCCTAAACCCCAGATTCCTAAACCCTAAACTCTAAGCCCAAAATTCTTTTGCAGCAGGCTTGGAAGGGTACGCCCGGACATGTTCAGGCCAGAAATTCCTCAACCCTAAACCCTAAACCCTAAATCCCAAACCCTAAACCCTAAACCAACTCCAGGAGGTCTTGGCTCTCCCTAAACCCTAAACCCTAAACCCTAAACCCTAAACCCTAAACCCTAAACCCTAAACCCTAAACCCTAAACCCTAAACCCTAAACCCCAAACCGACTTCAGAGGCCCACTGCGAGGCCCGCGCGTCGGCGATGATGAGGTCCTTCTCCTCTCGGAGCCGCACCTCACAGAGAAGGTTCGGGGTTTAGGGTTTAGGGTTTAGGGTTTAGGGTTTAGGGTTTAGGGTTTAGGGTTTTGGGCACCCCTCAGACTCCATCCTCTTGCACAAGGAAGCGGTAATGCCCCAAAGCCAACAGCGCCCCGTACGGAGAAGGACATGAACCCTTTGTAATTGGGACCACTTGGAGGTTCATGGCACTTACTAACCAATGATAACTGTACTTGTAGCTGTACTTAGAACCATACTAGGGCACTTAAGGGGCTTATACGTGGGTGATAAGTACAGTTATCGTTGGCTAATAAGTACCATGAACCTCCAAGCATCTGCTAACTTATCCAAAATATGGTCCCATTTGGGGTCCTTATTCTCAGACGGCCCCTCTGATTCAGGGTACCCACAAAGGGACCATAGCATAGAGAACTGACCATCTGCCCTTTGCTGCAATGATCCTACGAGAGACCTAAACCGTAAACCCTAAACCCTAAACCCCTAAACCGTAAACCCTAAACCCTAAACCCTTAACACTAACCTCAACCCTAAACCCTAAACCTAAACCCTAAACCCTACGGCAGATTTGTCGAAGCGGCTCTCGGGGCTAGGGATTGATGCTGAGCGTTCAAGGGTTTTAGGTTTAGGGTTTAGGGTTTAGGGTTTAGGGTTTAGGGTTTAGGGTTTAGGGTTACCGACAGAACTCACAGAACCCAAGAAATCAGCACCCGAAGCCAAAGCCCTCAATCTACAACAGGTCCTCAACCCCAAAAGCCCTTACTTCGAAACCCGAACCTCCCGCCAAAAACCATACCTAGCACCGACTAAACTCGGTCGACATGAATGAAGAAGAGCCTCTCAAACCCTCCAAAAACCCGAAAACACCTGAAACCCTAAACCCTAAACCCTAGCCCTAAACCCGAAACCCCAAACCCTAAACCCTAAACTGAAGGCCCTGCCAAGCCGAAGCTTGGGGCAGCCTGGTACTCCCGGTCTTTCAGCTTCTCGTCCCGGAGAATCTCTGCTATCTGCCCTGGCAAGCGGCCCTAAACCCTAAACCCTAAACCCTACACCCTGGATGTAAGACAGGCGCAGCAAAGCCTTTTTGGGGGCTCAGGGGGGTTTAGGAGGTTTAGGGTTTAGGAGGCTTAGGGCTTAGGGCTTAGGGCTTAGGGCTTAGGGCTTAGGGCTTAGGGCTTAGGGCTTAGGGCTTAGGGCTTAGGGCTTAGGGTTTAGGGTTTAGGGTTTAGGGGGGTTTAGGAGTAACCCGACAACCATATTGCAACACGGGTACCCTTTTCTTCGGGTTGGTTACTTTATGAGGGAACCTTGAACCAGAAAACGAAGGGTAGGGTCTCGGGTTTTTTGGTGTCGGGTCAAGGGTTTCAAGGTTCAGGGTTTAGGGTTCAGGGTTATCTTCCAAACGGGGTTGAAGGGCTTGCAGACAGCAGGATGGGAAAGATCGTAGGGACAGTTACCAAGAAGCATTCAACGTGCCTCTAAACACACAACCCTAGTCACTCTAAGCCCTAAGCCATTGAATCACGGCATGCTTGAGCCCAAACCTGTTTCACAAATCCCTAAACCCTTCTTTAGCTTTTGGCCCTGAACCCTGCAGTTGCATCGAGAGGCGGTTCTTCTTCAAGATCAGCCCTTGCCGTTTTTCGACCTGCGGCTGAGGGTGTTTGAGGCCTATCCCTAAACCCTAAACCCTAACCCTAAACCCTAAACCCTAAACCTTAAACCCTATGGTCTGAGGGTTGCCACCTTCGCAGGGTTCTGAAGTGGCTTGTACAGGGTATCTTAGGGGTCCCCTTCTTAGTTGCTGAGTTCATAAGCAAAAAGTGTACACTTTCAGTGCTACGGGGGAGTATAGTGTACTCATTCAGCTACTAAGCCCAAAAAAGTGTATAGTGTACTCATTCAGCTACTAAGCCTAAGGGACCAGAACTACCCTAAGATATGCGGGGATTCAGGGCTAGGGTCAGGGTTTAGTGTTCAAGGGTTTTGGGGCTCAGGGGGTTTTGGCGAGAGGCGTCTAAGGTTCAGGGTTGAGGGGTTGCAGCCAAAAGGCCAGGTCGGGCCAGACCCCGTAAACCCTCTTGAAACGGAAGTTAGAGTTTAGTCGGGTTTTAGTCGGGTTTAGGGTTTAGGGTTTCTAGGGTAGAGGGTTTAGGGATTCCTCAACAAGATCCTCTTGGGTTGTTTAGCACTGAGGGTTTAGGAAACCTGTAGATGTACAGTATTCAGGGACCTACCGAGTGAAGCTGTGCACTCACCCTGGCCTCCGTGTCGCGCTTCCGCGCAAGCCTGGATCCCCATCATGCGCCAAGGCGTTATAAGGTCCAGGCTTCAGGAATGTTCAGGATGTAGGGTTCAAGGTTTAAACCCTAAACCCTAAACCCTAAACCCGAAACCCGAAAACCCTAAACCCTAAACCCTAAACCCTAAGGGTTAGGGTTTCGGGCCAGGACGAGGTCCGCGCAACCTATGTCTAAGAAGAGTACCCAGGGTTCAGGAGGGACTTCTTCTGGGTTTCGTGCGATTTCGACCCGAGCCCTAAACTCCAATGCTTAAGGCTTCAGGCCTCGAGACTTCCTTAAACATAGACTCGGATTCTAGAGTTTAGGGTTTCGGGTTTAGGGTTTGGGTTTTAGGGTTAATTAGTGTTTAGGTGTTCGGGTTTAGGTTATAGGGTTTAGGTTTTAGGGTTTAGGGCTTGCGCAAGCCCTATCAGACTTCTCCTGGTTCCTTTGGATGAAGTCTCACTACGCCCTCAACCGCCACTCAACACTCAACCCTCTGCTGTTGGGCTCCCCAAACCCTAAACCCTAAACCCCAAACCCTAAACCCTAAACCCTAAACCCTAAACCCTAAACCCCAAACCCTAAACCCTAAACCCTAAACACCACACCCTCAACTGCACCCAAGCCCCCCCGGCCCTTCTCAGCGAATCCCTTTGATCCCCCAAAGGTCCACGCTCCAGGGTTTAGGGTTTAAGGCTTACCTGCTTATCTCAAGGAAGTCGAACATGTAACCTAAGGATGTGCCCTTGGGTTTGGGGAACCTTGTTAAAGATCCTCTTAACGCAATATAAGTGCCACTTTCAAAGTATACTCAGGGAACCTCTTAGGGGTTACATCCATAGGTCATAGGGACTCAAGGAAAAAAACAGAAGAGACCTTAGGGGCCCCTGACGAGTACTAATCCCCCTGATTCACCTGCTTCTTAATCGGGAATGAAGGAATAAGGGTCCTATGCATACAATAAGTGGTGACCCTTTTTTGCGTCCGGGCTAAACCCTAAACCCTAAACCCTAAACCCCAAACCCTAAACCCTAAACCCCTAAGTACAGTTTAAGTTGGTGAATAGGTACCATGAACCTCCAAGCACAAATCCCGTCATCGTCTGGCGAGTCGCTGCTGCGCCCGCTCCTCCTCGATGGCCCGCACTTCTGCGGCGGAGCGCTCCTCAAGAGCAAAGGACATTGTCAACGCCCTCAGCCCTCAACCCTCAACCCTAAACCCTAAACCCTAAACCCTAGACCCTAGACCCTAAACCCTAAACCCTTCAGGGGCCTTTGGGGGCTTTCGGGCTTCTTTCGAGCCTTTTTTGGAGCCCCCTCCCCAGCTTTAGGAGGTCCTGGGCTCTCTGCAAGCCTTAGCCCCACTGACGGTTTCGGGTTCGGGTTGGTGTTTAGGGTTTAGGGTTTAGGGTTTCGGGTTTAGGGTTTAGGGTTTAGGGTTTTCGGTTTTAGGGTTTAGGGTTTCAGGGTTCAGGGTTCAGGGTTTAGGGTTTAGGGTTTAGGGTTTAGCGTTTAGGGTTTAGGTTTTAGGGTTTTCCTTTTTTGGACCCGCCAAGGGTTTAGGATTTAGGCATCCCGGCATTCGGAAGTTTCGTTTGGCGCTGGAGAGTTCGGGCTTTCAAGCAGCAGGACCGGTTCTGGAAACGCTCCGAGACATGTTTCTCAATAAGCCCACTGTAGCCCCAACAGCAAAGAAGGCTAAAGATGCTTCAACCTCGGATGCGATGCTTTCATGATCTTTCATGTATTATAAAATATAGTGTCCAGGCTTTTGGGAATTACAAAAGTTCACAAAGTCTTCGCTGCTGGGCTGAAACAGCACAAATCCCGCGCGGACCTGCGCGGACCCCTCGTTTTGTCGGGAATTTAGCTCCAAGCACCAAGCGCGGACCATGAAAAACCTCGACAAAACAAGCGCGGACCTCCGTCCGGGCTTTTGGGAATTACAAGGTTAACAAAGACAAAAAACACACGGACCATGGAACAGAGACCTTGCATAGCTTAGCATACTGTCTGCAAGGAAGACTTAGCAGCGACTTAGCATGCATCGCTTTTACACTTATTGTATACCACCAGGCTAAGCCACTGTATGGGGGGAAAGGGGCCAGCCTCCGGAACCCGCTCCGGAACCTGCTCCGAAACCCGCTCCAAAATCCGCTCCGGACCCGCTCCGGAACCCGCGCCAAAACCCGCTCCGGAACCCGCTCCAGTAGTCAAGGGCTGGAGACCCCATCGCTTCGCTGTTGGGGAAAAAGATTCTCCCAGGCCCTAAGGAGGGAAAACAAGGATTCTTAGTCATGTAATCATACTTCAGAATCACATTTTCATAAGACTCTTAGTGTTCATACTACACATACTATTCATACTATTCATTCATACTACTCATACTCCCTACTTTGGAGTAGGCCCTGGGACAAAAAGTATATACTGTTTAGGTATAAGTAGCTATAATTGGAGCCCAGAACCAAAAAACTATTAAAGTGTAGTACTCCAAAACCAAGTATTCTTCATGAAGTCATACTAACACTAAATCCTAAACCCTACACCCTAGACTATTCATACCATTCATTCTCTCATACTCATGACGTGAAGATGTTCCCGAAAGGGCCTGAAACACAGAAGCCGCGGCGAGCCGACAACTCTTGACTCGAAGGGCCTTTGGTCCCACAACCAAAAGACCCTCCGCCTCAAGGATATCTCATCCTAATAGGGTTTAGGGTCTAGGGTTTAGGGTTTAAGGTTTAGGGTTTTGGCCAAGGGTTTCGGGTTTACTTGGAGGTTCAGGGGTACTTATAAGCCCCAATTATAGCTGCACTTAGAAGCCCCCTAAGTCCTGAAAGCAGGTTAGAAGTACAGCTATACTTGTGGTTATAAGTACCCATGAACCTCCAAGTACCCCCCCCCCCCACGACAAGAACAAACCTCTGGCTGCTCTTCCTAAACCCTAAACCCTAAACCCTAAACCCCTAGCGGCAAGCTGGTCCCCCCCCCCCCCTCCACTCCTGCATCTTCCTCCGCTGACGTGCCGCATCCTTCCTGGGCGCGGCTTAGCCCTAAACCCTAAACCCTAGACCCTAAAACCTAAACCCTAAACTTAACCCTAAACCCTAAACCCTAAACCCGAAGCCCTAGTAAACACGAGCACCCCAACTTCCCAGAAAATCCTTGAGGGCTCCCTACATTCCCTTACATCTGCTTCCCCTTATGATTGCAGGAGATTCCGAGAATCGCCAAGAGAGGCTTGCAGGGCTTGCAGGGTTAAGGGTTTCAGGCTAGGGGTTTAGGGTTTAGGGTTTAGGGTTTAGGGTTTAGATTTAGGATTTTGGGGTTTCGGGGTTTCGGGGTTTCGGGGTCTCGGGGTTTAGGGTTTAGGGCGAGGGTTTGGGGTTTAGGGTTTGGGGGT
Organism: Symbiodinium natans; assembly: GCA_905221605.1. Lineage (NCBI taxonomy): Eukaryota > Dinophyceae > Suessiales > Symbiodiniaceae > Symbiodinium > Symbiodinium natans. The sequence goes on along the minus strand of CAJNDS010002733.1, from coordinate 144,355 downwards.
TTAGGGTTTAGGGCTAGGGGCCTATGGGCGTTTCACCCTTCGAGGGCTGTTGCGAGCTTCGGGGCCAAGCGGCTCGCGACCCATGCCCCGGTCTTGCGCGTCCTTCTCCTGAATCAGCCTTCTGATGGCCTGTGCCTCCTTCTGCTTCATCAGAACCTGCGTGGGGTTTAGGGTTTAGGGTTTAGGGTTTAGGGTTTAGGGTTCAGGGTTTAGGGTTTACGGTTAGGTCCAGTTTAGGGTTTAGGGTCCAGTAGGCAATGGATGCTTCGGCAGCGCACGGGGACTAGGGGAACAACATCTTGCCTTGAGGTTCGGGGACTCTGCCAGATCTACTCAACATTGCGGAGACCCTAAACCCTAAACCCTGAACCCTAAACACTAAACCCTAAACCCTAGACCCTAAACCCTAAACCCTAAACCCTAATCCCTAAATCCTAGACCTGGCTCAAGTGGATCGACCAACACCCCAGTCCTGCGCAAAATTAATTGAGAGGCGCCTAAACCCTAAAGCAACAACCCTAAAAAAGCCCGTAGTCCTTCTGGGGTTTAGGGCTTAGGGTTTAGGGCTTGCGTTTAGGAAGCTGTCACTTTGCAAACCCTCCGGCATGTGACGTCACGGCTTTAGGGCTTTCGGGGGCTTTCTGGGGCTTCCGGGGGGTGTAGGGCTGGACCCTAAACCCTTCTTGCATCCGGCCTATCATGTCCTGGCCCTAAACCCTAAACCCTAAACCCTAAACCCTAAGCCCTAAACCCTAAACCCCAAACCCTAAACCCTACACCCCCCCACCAAAGAACACCAAAATCCTGAAGCTTCCCTTGCCGGCCTCTAGCTGGGCCATCGTGCTCTTCTTCGCCTCCTCCGCTGCCCTGTGGGCCTGGGGGTTTACGGTTTAGGGTTTAGGGTTTAGGGTTCAGGGTTTAGGATGTACTTAGTTGTCCAGTACCCTTGGAAAACTAAAGGTTAACCCCTGGGATTATAAGGGGATTCTAGTACCCCCCAAAAAAATATTAAAGGTGAAATGCTCTACAACTAGGTGTAAGAAGGGATCCGTGTCTGGGGTTCGAAAAGTACGTTTGGGGTGCAGGATGTAGGGTTAGGTTTTAGGGTATTTAAGGCTTAGGGTTTTAGGGATTTAGGGGTTTAGTGCTTAGGGTTTAGGGGCTTAGGGTTTTAGAGGTCTACCTCAAGTAGGGCCGCTTTGCACACTCGAGCCTGAACCCTAAACCCTAAACCACTATAACCCTAAAGCCCTCAACCCTAAACCCCTAAACCCTAAACCCTAGCCCTAAACCCTAAACCCTAGCCCTAAACCCTAAACCCCTAAACCCCACAGCCCTTGAGCCTCAAGCCCTCCACCAAAGCCTCAAGCGCTCGGAAGCCCCGGCTCTGGGGGACTTCATCCAAACAGCCTCCTCTCCCAAGAAATGCCGAATCCCCAAGGTCTTCTACACTTCGTATTTTTGTCACTACTACTCTTGCTTCTACGCAACTCTCATGATCATTCTTCAATGATATGGTCCGGCAAAGAATGTCGTGATCTACTCTGATCACAAGCCCCGAAATCCATTTTGTCCAGGGGGCCCGGTGAACGCCGGGCCCGAAAACCTAATCGCTACTTAGACCCTAGCACCCTGCATCCCTAAACCCTAAACCCTCAACTCTAAACCCTAAACCCTAAACCCTAAACCCCCCCCCCAATAAATAAGGGCCTTCTCCACCCTAAGACTTAACCCCTATGTGGGCAGACAGCTTGGGCATCGTGGGCTTGGGGATCGCCTCGGCGCGGGCATGCTGCTGCTTCTTGATCTGCTCCAGCCTCAGGGTTTAGGGTTTTTAGGGTTTAGGGTTTAGGGTTTAGGGCTTAGGGCTTAGGGCTTAGGGCTTAGGGCTTAGGGCTTAGGGCTTAGGGCTTAGGGCTTTGGGCTTAGGGCTTAGGGCTTAGGGTTTAGGGTTTAGGGTTTAGGGTTTAGGGTTTAGGGTTTAGGGTTTAGGGTTTACTCAGGCCAAGGCATGGTCAGGAGGCCTACAGGGCTGAGGGTTTCGAGGCTCAGGCCCTGTAGCCCTAAACCCTAAACCCTAAACCCTAAACCCTAAACCCTAAACCCTAAACCCTAAACCCTAAACCCCAAGCCCTTTAGTAGGGCCTACAGGGCCGAGGGCTTAGAGGTTTAAGCCCTTAGTAGGGTCTACGTTTTGGGGTGTGGGGGGGGGGGGGGTGGCGGTGACAAGGATGCTGATGGAGCTCCCTCTATGCCCGTACCAATCGGGGCTCCATCCAGTAGCCCAAGAGACCCTAAACCCTAAACCCGAAATCCTAAACCCTACACCCTAAACCCCCAAACGTTTCGAAGCCCCCTCCAGGAGGAGGCTTTGGTCACCAGGGCACTTTGCCAGGCGCGCTTCGCGATCTTCGTCTGCCTTCTGCAGCCGCTGTGAGGCCTGCAGAGCTGAGCTTTTGGGTTTTGGGTTTTGGGTTTAGGGTTTAGGGTTTAGGGTTTAGGGTTTAGGGTTTAGGGTTTAGGGTTCAGGGTTTAGGGTTTAGTGTAAAGGGTTTAGGGTTCAGGGTTTAGGGTTCCTTTCAGCCTTCCAGCACTCTGCGCCCCCAAACTCCCAACCCGACCGACCCCAAAGCCTGACAACATTTGGAGTTTAGGGTTTAGGGTTTAGGGTTTAGGGTTTAGGGTTTAGGGTTTAGGGTTTAGGGTTTAGGGTTTAGGGTTTAGGGTTGAGGGTTTGGCTCGCCCTAAACCCTCATGGCCATCTTGGGCAGTTGGAATGATTATCCACAGAACCCAAGCCTGAACTTTTTCAGACAGAAGTCGCATGCCCTACTCCTCCCTCCGAAGTCTAAACCCCGGGTCAGAGCCCTTAGCCCTACAGGCCCTGAACCCTGACCTGGACTTGTGCGGGTCCCCTGCCCCAAGAACCCAAAACCGACACGACACTTCTCGTAAGTATTCAGACCCTTTTTTTAAGTGAGATTCTCACTGCCTAAACCCTAAACCCTAAAGCCCAAACCCTAAACCCTAAACCCTCTCTGGATTCGGGCCTTCAGCTGCTCGAGGTTCCGCTTGGCGTGGAGCTCGGCGATGAAGCGCTTCCGGGCGCCCTCGCTCTTCACCTGAGGTACGGTGGCACCCCCATCTCAGGGTTTAGGGTTTAGGGTTTAGGGTTTAGGGTTTAGGGTTTAGGGTTTAGGGTTTAGGGTTTAGGGTTTAGGGTTTAGGGTTTAGGGTTTAGGGTTTAGGGTTTAGGGTTTAGGCACACCCCCTCTGCCTGATGTGAATATACCGGCTCAGATGGCCAGGCTCCGTAGCACAGTACGAGGGGTTTCTTGCCCCGTAACATCCACCAGTTCCCAGCATCCTAGACCTTTTGGCTTAGGGGTTTCAGTTGTTGGGCGGGGTTTTCGGTTCTTATATGGTCTCAGTCTAGGGGTCCCTAAACCCTATTTTTGGAGCAGGTCCACCACTGCCTGCCTCGCCCTTATTCCCCAGCAGCACAGGACAACCCACGACTCAGCACTGCTGACTGGGGCTCGAGCAAGAACTGCTAGGACAAACTACGCTAGAAGCTGAACGGCGGTCCCTAAACCCTAAACCCTAAACCCTAAACCCTGTAACACCGCAAGAGCTATGGTTAGACATTGCCAGCCGAAGGGGCAAGTGCAGCATGCAGCTTGGCGTCATCCTCGAGTTTGGAAGCCGTGCCGACTTTGGGGTCAACGTTCGGGTTTAGGGTTTAGGGTTTAGGGTTTAGGGGTTAGAGTTTAGGGTTTAGGGTTTAGGAGTTTAGGGTTTAGGGTTTACGGCCTTTTCCCAGCCGTCAAGCAGACCAGGCGTTAGGGTTTGGGGTTTAGGGTTAGGGTTTAGGCTTGGGATGTTCCCCTTCTCCAAACAGTCCTTAATCAGGATCAACCCCTATTAAGGACTGCTACTATAAGGGGGAAACTCCCAAGTTTAGGCGTTAGGGTGCTAGCCCAAAACTCCTAATTCTCCCTAAGCCCTAAACCCTAAACCCTGATTTTCTTGTGGGGTCGTCGCTGCCGGGTCCTGCGTGTCCAGCTCCTTTAGGAGCTTTGCACGGGTTGCGCCGTCGATCTTGCCTTGCGAAGGGCCAGCCGGTAGCTCAAAACAGAATTTAGGGTTTAGGGTTTAGGGTTTAGGGTTCAGGGTTCAGGGTTTAGGGTTTAGGGTTTAGGGTTTAGGGTTTAGGGGAGACCGGGGCAACAGGCTTTTTCATCCCTCCCGCACAGCTTCGGGTTTAGGGTTGAGGGTTTAGGATTTAGGACCCTAAACCCTGGGAGGTGTAGGGTTGGTTCCACATTGCAACCTCCCGTGACGTCCTTTAGGGCTTAGCGTGGTAGTTTAGGGTTTAGGGTCATGCTTCCTGCTCTGGTCCAACGATCCTGTGTTCCGAGTTTCCATTTGAGCAACCCTGAGTCCCTAAACCCTAAGCCCTAAACGGACCTAAACATTCCCAACTGCCCAGGGCCTCCAACGTTTGCTGGCACGGCGGAAGTGGCCTTCCTAGGCAAAGTTCGGTTTGGGATTTAAAGTTTAGAGTTTAGGGTTTAGGGATGTTTAGGGTTTAGGGCTTAGGGTTTAGGATTTTAGACTTTGGGCATAGCTTGTCGAGACGGGCGCTTAGGGCTTCAGGGCTCTTCTTCTCTTAGGTCGCAAGCGTGGGGTTTAGGGTGTAGAGGAAGACCTGAAACAGCCTGAAAATTCTGTTTCTAAGCCTCAAAACCCGCACATGCCCTAAACCCTAAACCCTAAACCCTAAACCCTAAACCCTAAACCCTAAACCCTAGAAGACATCCGGGTCGCGGCTTCTCCTGTATCAGGTCAGCCTCGTCGTCGTACTCGGCTGTTGCCTGAAACGCAGCATGAGCTGGTCAGGGGCTCACGTGGCGAGTTTCAAGTTTGGTCTAAGGGTTTAGGGTTTAGGGTTTAGGGTTTAGGGTTTGGTTTAGGGTGGTAGTTGCATAGTCCCTTATTATGGGCCCATGATCCCTTATATACCCCTTATATACCCCATAACAACCAAGGGACCAACTACCCCAAGATGTGGGGTTTACGACCTGGCTTGGGTTTGGGTTGAGGATTCCAGGATTTCGGGCGAAGGGATTGGGCTGTAAGCTTTAGCTGTCTGGAAAAGCCCCCCTCGACGTGACACCTCCAGCGGATGGGCAAGCCTTTGCATGTCCCATCCCAGCCTGAACCGCATGCCCTTAACCAGGACCGTGAAGCTTGCAAAGTGCGGCATGGCTTAATACATCGACCTACACTAAAAACCCTAAACCCTAAACCCTAAAACCTAAAACCCTAAACCCTAAAACCCTACACCGTAAACCCTTCAGGGGCACCCAAGGGGCCCTCCTGAAAGGCTTCGAGGGTTTTTGTAGGGTTTAGAGGCGTCCGCAAACCCCTAAACCCCTAAACCGAGAACCCTAAGAACCCAAAACCCCCAAGCCCCTAAACCATAAGAAGACTACACCTACAAGGGTAGTTTCTTGCCACCCGTGTGGCCGATCGAGTTTGAGTTTGGCGTTCAGGCTTAGGGCTTGAATTGAAAGCGCGCAGGTTGAACCCTAGACTGCAGCCCCAGGACCATGCAACTACGGTAGGGTTTCGGGTTTGGGGTTTAGGGTTTCGGGTTCAGGGTTTAGGGTTTAGGGTTGAAGCACGCACATGTGTCTAGCACATGTATATGTATATATATACATATATGAAAGAGCAACCTTTCGGGTCTATTTAACCTCTCTTCTTTTCTATTTAACTGATAATTATTTAAATAATTTAAATTATTTAAATAATTTAAATAAAAACTACAACCCATTTAATTATTTAAATAAGTCGGGTGATTTAAATAATTTAAATGATTTAATTGAGACCAATTAAATTATTTAAATTATTTAAATAGTTGAAAGAGGCCCGGGGATTTAAATAATTTAAATAATTTAATTCAGGCGAATTAAATTATTTAAATTGTTTAAATTGATTAAGGAGGCCGGGGGATTTAACTAATTTAAATAAATTAATTCCGCGCAATTAAATTATTTAAATTATTTAAATTATTTAAATTATTTAAAGAGGCCGGAGGATTTAAATAATTTAAATCATTTAATTCGGCCCAATTAAATTATTTAAATTATTTAAATTATTTAAATTATTTAAATTATTTTAATGCTCCCAAATCCAGGCTGCGGGCCGGAGTCGCCTGAGGCCGAATTTCCGACCATTTAAATTATTTAAATAATTTAAATAATTTAAATAATTTAAATAATTTAATTCCGGCCAATTAAAATATTTAAATTATTTCAATTATTTAAGGAGGCAGGGGGATTTAAATAATTTAAATAATTTAATTCAGGCCAATTAAATTATTTAAATTATTTAAATTATTTAAATTATTTAAATTATTTAAATTATTTAAAGAGGCCGGGGGATTTAAATAATTTAAATAATTCGGCCCAATTAAATTATTTAAATTATTTAAATTATTTAAATTATTTAAATGCTCCCAAATCCAGGCTCCGGGCCGGAGTCGCCTGAGGCCGAATTTCCGACCATTTAAATAATTTAAATAATTTAAATAATTTAATTCAGGCCAATTAAATTATTTAAATTATTTAATTTATTTAAATTATTTAAAGAGGCCGGGGGATTTAAATAATTTAAATAATTTAATTCGGCCCAATTAAATTATTTAAATTATTTAAATTATTTAAATTATTTAAATTATTTAAATGCTCCCAAATCCAGGCTGCGGGCCGGAGTCGCCTGAGGCCGAATTTCCGACCATTTAAATTATTTAAATAATTTAAATAATTTAAATAATTTAAATAATTTAAATAATTTAATTCAGGCCAATTTAATTATTTAAACTATTTAAATTATTTAAATTATTTAAATAGGCCGGGGGATTTAAATAATTTTAATAATTTAATTCGGCCCAATTAAAATATTTAAATTATTTAAATTATTTAAATTATTTAAATTATTTAAATGCTCCCAAATCCAGGCTCCGGGCCGGAGTCGCCTGAGGCCGAATTTCCGACCATTTAAATTATTTAAATAATTTAAATAATTTAAATAATTTAAATAATTTAATTCAGGCCAATTAAATTATTTAAATTATTTAAATTATTTAAAGTATTTAAATTATTTAAATAGGCCGGGGGATTTAAATAATTTAAATGATTTAATTCGGCCCGATTAAATTATTTAAATTATTTAAATTATTTAAATTATTTAAAGTATTTAAATTATTTAAATTATTTAAATGATTTAAATGCTCCCAAATCCAGGCATCGGGCCGGAGTCGCCTGAGGCCGAATTTCCGACCATTTAAATTATTTAAATAATTTAAATAATTTAAATAATGTAATTCAGGCCAATTAAATTATTTAAATTATTTAAATTATTTAAATTATTTAAATTATTTAAATTATTTAAATTATTTAATTTATTTCAATTATTTAAATGCTCCCAAATCCAGGCTCCGGGCCGGAGTCGCCTGAGGCCGAATTTCCGACCATTTAAATTATTTAAATAATTTAAATAATTTAAATAATTTAAATAATTTAAATGATTTAATTCGGCCCGATTAAATTATTTAAATTATTTAAATTATTTAAATTATTTAAATTATTTAAATTATTTAAATTATTTAAATTATTTAAATTATTTAAATTATTTAAATTATTTAAATTATTTAAATTATTTAAATTATTTAAATAGGCCGGGGGATTTAAATAATTTTCATAATTTAATTCGGCCCAATTAAATTATTTAAATTATTTAAATTATTTAAATTATTTAAATTGTTTAAATGCTCCCAAATCCAGGCTCCGGGCCGGAGTCGCCTGAGGCCGAATTTCCGACCATTTAAATTATTTAAATAATTTAAATAATTTAAATAATTTAATTCAGGCCAATTAAATTATTTAAATTATTTAAATCATTTAAATTATTTAAATAGGCCGGGGGATTTAAATAATTTAAATAATTTAATTCGGCCCAATTAAATTATTTAAATTATTTCAATTATTTAAATTATTTAAATTTTTTTAATGCTCCCAAATCCAGGCATCGGGCCGGAGTCGCCTGAGGCCGAATTTCCGACCATTTAAATTATTTAAATAATTTAAATAATTTAAATAATTTAATTCAGGCCAATTAAATTACTTAAATTATTTAAATTATCTAAATTATTTAAATTATTTAAAGAGGCCGGGGGATTTAAATAATTTAAATCATTTAACTCGGCCCAATTAAATTATTTAAATTATTTAAATTATTTAAATTATTTAAAGAGGCCGGGGGATTTAAATAATTTAAATAATTTAATTCGGCCCAATTAAATTATTTAAATTATTTGAATTATTTAAATTATTTAAATGCTTCCAAATCCAAGCTCTGAGCCCGCAGACTCGCGGCTCGATTTGGCCAAATTTTGCCCGCAGACTGCCCGGCAAAATTTGGCCAAATCGAGCGGCGCCTTTCTGAAGGCCCGAAACTATATAAACTCTCGCGGCTCGATTTGGCCAAATTTTGCCCGGCAGCCTCCGGGCAAAATTTGGCCAAATCGAGCCGCGCCTTTCTGAAGGCCCGAAACTATATAAACTCTCGCGGCTCGATTTGGCCAAATTTTTCCCGGCAGCCTCCGGGCAAAATTTAGCCAAGTCGGGCTGCTCTTTGTACGCGATAAGGAATGCGCGGCTCGATTTGGCCAAATTTTGCCCGGAGGCAATTTTATTGCGCGTATTTAAATTATTTAAATTGTTTAAATGCTCCCAAGTCCAGGCTCTGGGCCGGAGTCGCCTGAGGCCGAATTTCCGACCATGTAACTTGTTTAAATTATTTAAATTATTTAAAGAGGCCGGGGATTTAAATAATTTAATTCAATTCTGTACAATTAATTCAATTAATTTATTCTTTTTGTCACCTTTAATCATCTTCTAATCGGGTCATCGTTTGGATCTTATTTGGAAAGCATCCTTTGTCATAATCATATTCTATCGTTATCACCTTTTTGTTACCTTTTTGTTGTAATCTTTTATCATTTTTGTCATATTTTTATCATCTTTTATCATCTTTTAATCGGGTCATCGTTTGGATCTTATTTGGAAAGCATCCTTTATCCTAATCATATTCTATCGTTATCACATTTTTGTTATCTTTTTGTTGTAATCTTTTATCATTTTGTCATATTTTTATCATCTTTTATCATCTTTTAATCGGGTCATCGTTTGGATCTTGTTTGGAAAGCATCCTTTATCCTAATCATATTCTATCGTTATCACCTTTTGTTATCTTTTTGTTATAATCTTTTATCATCTTTTTTGTCATCTTTTTATCATCTTTTATCATCTTTTAATCGGGTCATCGTTTGGACTTTGTTTTTGAAAGCATTTTATCTTAATCATCTTCTATCGTTATCATCTTTTATCATCTTTTATCATCTTTTATCATCTTTTATCATCTTTTATCATCTTTTTGTCATCTTTTATCATCTTTTATCATCTTTCTGTCATCTTTTTGTAGTCGTTTATCATCTTTTTGTCATCTTTATTATATGTTTCCGTCTTATATCATTATGATTATGGGGTGAGCAAGGAGTCAAATCGCAAGCCCTGGTCCCTAAGATTTTCGGTTCAGCTTTTATGCCAAAGAGTTAAATCGCAAACCCAAACCAATTAAATCATTTAAATCCTACGGTCTAATTAAATTATTTAATTGAGGCGTCGGATTTAAATAATTTGATTGGCTCTGTGCTTGTCTGTACTCACCTCCCACCACAATTAAATTAATTTATACGATTTAAACGATTTAAACGATTTAATTGGGTCCAATTAAATCGTTTAAATCCTACGGTCTAATTAAATTATTTAATTGAGGCGTCGGATTTAAACGGTTTAATTGGACCCAATTAAATCGTTTAAATCCTACGGTCTAACTAAATTATTTATTTGAGGCGTCGGATTTAAACGATTTAATTGGACCCAATTAAATCGTTTAAACGTTTAAATCGTTTAAATTAATTTAATTGTGGGGAAACTCAGCCAAGCCATAAACTAAATTATTTAGGTAGGGCTGGAGAGGCTGGAGGGGCTGGAGGAACTGGAGGAACCTGGAGGCTGAAGGGATGGGCTGGAGCTGGAGGGGCTGGAGGGGGCTGGAGGGGGCTGGAGGGGGCTGGAGGGGGCTGGAGGGGGCTGGAGGGGGCTGGAGGGGCTGGCTGGCTGGAGGGGCTGCTGCAAGGGCTGGAGGGGTTGGAGAGGCTGGAGGGGCTGGAGGAACTGGAAGAACTGGAGTGGCTGGAGGAACCTGGAGGCTGAAGGGGCGCCTGGAGGGGCTGGCTGGAGGGGCGGGCTGGAGGGGCTGGCTGGAGGGCTCTGCAGGGGCTGGAGGGGTGGAGGGGCTGGAGGGGAGGGGCTGGAGGGCTTGTGCTTTAACCCCTCCTCTCCCCTCCCCTACCCCTCCCCAATTTTCCACCTCACTTCGCAGAGCGCCACCCCACGCACCGCGTCGCACCTGCAACCTGCTCCCCGACCCCATCACCCCCAACAAGCCCCCTTGCAACAATTTACTACACCCACACCACTCGCACCTAACCCCTCCTGCCCCTCCACTCCAAACTACCAACCTGAAGTTATCATAATTATGATGACTTCAACTTCCCCATCATAAGTTATCATAATTATGATAACTTTAGCTTCCCGATCTAAATTATCATAATTATGATAACTTCAAGTTCTTTATCTCAGAGTATGATAAATATGATAAGCAACTTTTCATAATTATGATAAGTTATTATAATTATGATAAGTTATCATAAGTTATCATACTTATGATAAGGTATCATAATTATGATAAATTGTCATAGTTATCATAAGCTATCCTCCTCGCCCTTTCCCGTTAAAAGTGCTTACAGCTTAAAGACCTTAGTACAAAAAACTGTACTAAAGCGCAAAGAAAACAATGCTTATGATGCAGAGACTTTGGTACACTATGATGCGTCAAGACACAATGAAATTATGCTTGCGATCTAGACACTGCGCCCTTTGAGATAGTTGAGAAGAAAAAAATGGCCGCGTGCCAATATTGATTGCTTGTAACGGAGTGATTCCAAGTCTTGCTTATCGGGGGGTAAGTGTTCGTAAATTTCACCAAAAACATGACAATTTTTCCGCTGAATATGTGTCAGTAGAGCCGTGCTACCACAAAAAAAGCATGACACATTTTTCGCGGAATATGTGTCACCAGAGTTCTCTTAGCAACATAAACATGACACTTTTCCCGCGGAATATGTGTCAGTAGAGCTGTGCTAACACAAAAAGCATGACACATTTTCCGCGGAATATGTGTCAGTAGAGGCGTGCTAACAAAAAAAAGCATGACACATTTTCCGCGGAATATGTGTCACGAGAGTTCTGCTAAGACAAAAAGCATGACACATTTTTCGCGGAATATGTGTCAGTAGAGCCGTGCTAACACAAAAAAGCATGAGAAGTGCACCTATCTGTGAATAGCAAGATTGGTATTTCTAATTAGGGAGAGACAAGGGAGATATATAAAGCTTTGATTAAATGATTTACATCATGTAATTTAAACAATTTAAACAATTCAAATAATGTAAATACATTATATAGTTTAAATAGTTGAAATCCGAAAAGGGGGGGAACCACCCTCCCCGCCCCCTAAGAATTAAATAATTTAAATAATTTCAATCCGAAACCTCCCCGTCGTACTTAAATTAATCACTATTTAATTCTTGGGAGGGGGGGAAGCTCCGGGCAAAATTTGGCCAAATCGAGCCGCGCATTTCTCATCGCATACGAAGAGCTGCCCGATTTGGCCAAATTTTGCCCGGAGGCTGCTTGGCAAAATTTGGCCAAATCGAGCCGCGCATTTCTCATCGCCTACGAAGAGCAGCCCGATTTGACCAAATTTTGCCCGAAAGCTGCTCGGCAAAATTTGGCCAAATCGAGCCGCGCCTTTCTCATCGCCTACGAAGAGCAGCCCGATTTGGCCAAATTTTGCCCGAAAGCTGCTCGGCAAAATTTGGCCAAATCGAGCCGCGCCTTTCTCATCGCCTACGAAGAGCAGCCCGATTTGGCCAAATTTTGCCCGAAAGCTGCCCGGCAAAATTTGGCCAAATCGAGCCGCACCTTTTTCATCGCCTACGAAGAGCAGCCCGATTTGGCCAAATTTTGCCCGGAGGCTGCTTGGCAAAATTTGGCCAAATCGAGCCGCGCATTCATCGCGTACGACGAGCAGCCCGATTTGGCCAAATTTTGCCCGCAGACTGTCCGGCAAAATTTGGCCAAATCTAGCCGCACGTTTCCCATTGTTGGGCCCTTTGGGGCCGTTTTTTTGGGGCCAAATTGGGCCCAAAGGGCAAATGTTGCCCAAAATTAGCCAAAGGAGAAAAAAGAGCCCACTTCATAAACTGTATAAACCTTATAAGTAGCTCTACATAATTCTTTTACCCCACCCCCCCCAGCCCTCCTCCACCTTTCGTGCCCCCTACCTCAAAAACGAAGGCTTGTACTTGCACTTGTACTTGTAATGTACTCGTATAGGCGCAGAGTGTGCCTAGGTCACTTGAGAAGTTTTGAGTGGTGCAGCAAACCCAGCTGATGCTCATGATTTCTCTGTCTCCCTATATATGGGCGATGGAACGGGTGTCCTTTTTGATCGTTTTCTGCATCTTCAAGGGAGAAAAAAGGACCCCCCAAGAAGGAAAAGTAACATAAGAAAAAGGGAGGGACATTGAAGAGATCCTCTCTTTACTTAGTCATTCCCTGTCATCTCTTCTTATCTGTTGTTTTTCTTAGTCGCTTCAAAACGCAAAATAAGGGAAAGGCGATTTCCTGAAGAGGAGGAAGGGTACTGTACCTATCTGTGAATAGCAAGATTGGCTTTTTCGAATTAGGGAGAGACAAGGGAGATATATAAAGCTTTGCGACAAGTTCTGTCACTCCGTCTCCTTGCTTCCCGTCTGTTCTATTCCTTGCAGAGATCAGGGAGAGAGGATAGATAAAGAAGAGTGCCATCTTCTTTGCGCCTTGTTTTGTCTCTCCCTCTCCTTTATTCATCTCTCTTCTATTCTTTTCTTGGCTCTTCCCATTAAAATTGTGTTCCTTTCATCGCTCCTCTCTCCTTCTCTTTCCCTTCTCTTCTGCTGTTCCCCTTTATATGACAAAAAACACAAGAAAGGAAGAACAAGAGGGGAATGGAGGCCCTTTTCCTGTCTTCTCCTGTTGCAATGAATAAGGAAAAGAGCATAGGAGATAAGGAAGGGAATTGAAGAGTAAATGGGCGATGGAACTGGAACGGGTGTTCCTTTTGAGAGTTTTCTGCATCTTCAAGGGAGAAAAAAGACATCCCCCAAGAAGGAAAAGTAACATAAGAGATAGGGAGGAAAATTGAAGAGCTCCTCTCTTTACCTAGTCATTCCCTGTCCTCTCTTCTTATCTGTTGTTTTTCTTAGTCGCTTCAAAAAGCAAAATAAGGGAAAGGCGATTTCCTGAAGAGGAAGAAGGGCACCTATCTATCTGTGAATAGCAAGATTGGTTTTTTCTAATTAGGGAGAGACAAGGGAGATATATAAAGCTTTGCGACAAGTTTTGTCACTCCGTCTCCTTGCTTCCTGTCTGTTCTATTCCTTGCAGAGATAAGGGAGAGAGGATAGATAAAGAAGAGTGCCATCTTCTTTGCGCCTTGTTTTGTCTCTCCCTCTCCTTTATTCATCTCTCTTCTATTCTTTTCTTGGCTCTTCCCATTAAAATGGTGTTATTGTTATCTCTCCTCGCTCCTTCTCTTTCCCTTCTCTTCTGCTGTTCCCCCTTAAATGACAAAAACGCACCCTGTTCTTTTCACAATGGATGGGGCAAGTGAGCGGGGTTGGCTCCTTGCCCGTAGACCCTCCCCATGCTTCAGCAAATTCTTCCTCTCGCCCTATCGCCTCTGTTCTTTTCCTTGTTCCCAAACGGAAAAAGTGAACGGGTTCCTGAAGACGAGAGAGGGCGCCTGTTTTTCTAATTATAGAGGGAAAAGGGAAAGACAAGGATGATAGATAAAGAAGAGTGCGATCCGTCTCCTTTGTTTCTTGTCTTTTCTCTTCTTTTCAATACCCTTCCAGAAAATTAAAATGGCATCCTTGTTGTCTCTCCTCTCTCACTTCTCTTTCCCTTCTCTCCTTCTGTTTCCGTTTAGCTGTTAAACCACAATAAAGGAACTTGTATGATAAAGGCAGTGGGAGGGTAAGCAGAGGGTGACTCCTTGAGTGTGGACCTTGCCATACTTCATCATATCACTCTTTTCGGCCTATCTCTTCTGCTCTTTTCCTTACCCTTCTCCTTTTCATAATTCTTCCTGCTTAGTTTTTCTTATTTCGAAAAAAAAAGGGAAGGGAGAGATAAGGGAGAGGGGATGGATTAAGAAGAGCGCCATCTTCTTTGCAACTTGTTTTGTCTCTCCTTCTCCTTTATTCATCTCTCTTCCATTCTTTTCTTGGCTCTTCCCATTAAAATTGTGTTCCTTTCATCGCTCCTCTCCCCTTCTCTTTCCCTTCTCTTCTCCTGTTCCCCTTTATATGACAAACACACAAGAAAGGAAGAACAAGAGGGGAATGGAGGCCCTTTTCCTGTCTTCTCCTGTTTCAATGAATAAGGAAAAGAGCATAGGAGATAAGGAAGGGAATTGAAGAGTAAATGGGCGATGGAACGGGCGTTTCTTTTGAGAGTTTTCTGCATCTTCAAGGGAGAAAAAAGGACATCCCCCAAGGAGGAAAAGTAACATAAGAGATAGGGAGGAAAATTGAAGAGCTCCTCTCTTTACCTAGTCATTCCCTGTCCTCTCTTCTTATCTGTTGTTCTTCTTAGTCGCTTCAACAAGCAAAATAAGGGAAAGGCGATTTCCTGAAGAGGAAGAAGGGCACCTATCTATCTGTGAATAGCAAGATTGGTTTTTTCTAATTAGGGAGAGACAAGGGAGATATATAAAGCTTTGCGACAAGTTTTGTCACTCCGTCTCCTTGCTTCCTGTCTGTTCTATTCCTTGCAGAGATCAGGGAGAGAGGATAGATAAAGAAGATTGCCATCTTCTTTGCGCCTTTTTTTGTCTCTCCCTCTCCTTTATTCATCTCTCTTCTATTCTTTTCTTGGCTCTTCCCATTAAAATTGTGTTCCTTTCATCGCTCCTCTCTCCTTCTCTTTCCCTTCTCTTCTGCTGTTCCCCCTTAAATGACAAAAACGCAAGAAAGGAAGAACAAGAGGGGAATGGAGGCCCTGTTCTTTTCACAATGGATGGGGCAAGTGAGCGGGGTTGGCTACTTGCCCGTAGACCCTCCCCATGCTTCAGCAAATTCTTCCTCTCGCCCTATCGCCTCTGTTCTTTTCCTTGTTCCCAAACGGAAAAAGTGAACGGGTTCATGAAGACGAGAGAGGGCGCCTGTTTTTCTAATTATAGAGGGAAAAGGGAAAGACAAGGATGATAGATACAGAAGAGTGCCATCCGTCCCCTTGTTTCTTGTCTTTTCTCTTCTTTTCAATACCCTTCCAGAAAATTAACATGGCATCCTTGTTGTCTCTCCTCTCTCACTTCTCTTTCCCTTCTCTCCTTCTGTTTCCGTTTAGCTGATAAACCACAAGAAGGGAACTTGTATGATAAGGGCAGTGGGAGGGTAAGCAGAGGGTGACTCCTTGCGTGTGGACCTTGCCATACTTCATCATATCACTCTTTTCGGCCTATCTCTTCTGCTCTTTTCCTTACCCTTCTCCTTTTCATAGTTCTTCCTGCTTAGTTTTTCTTATTTCGAAAAGAAAAAGGGAAGGGAGAGAAAAGGGAGAGGGGATGGATTAAGAAGAGCGCCATCTTCTTTGCAACTTGTTTTGTCTCTCCTTCTCCTTTATTCATCTCTCTTCCATTCTTTTCTTGGCTCTTCCCATTAAAATTGTGTTCCTTTCATCGCTCCTCTCTCCTTCTCTTTCCCTTCTCTTCTCCTGTTCCCCTTTATATGACAAAAACACAAGAAAGGAAGAACAAGAGGGGAATGGAGGCCCTTTTCCTGTCTTTTCCTGTTGCAATGACTAAGGAAAAGAGCATAGGAGATAAGGAAGGGAAGAGTAAATGGGCGATGGAACGGGTGTTCCTTTTGAGAGTTTTCTGCATCTTCAAGGGAGAAAAAAGGACCCCCCAAGAAGGAGAAGTAATGCAAAATTGAAGAGCTCCTCTCTTTACCTAGTCATTCCCTGTCCTTTCTTCTTATCTGTTCTTTTTCTTATTCGCTTCAGAAAGCAAAATAAGGGAAAGGCGATTTCCTGAAGAGGAAGAAGGGCACTTATCTATTTGCGAAGAGCAAGATTGGTTTTTTTCTAATTAGGGAGAGACTTGCCCCGCCTGAGCCTCCCTGGCCTGCTTGTTGTGGCCACATTCCGCTACAGTTGCCCCGCCTGAGTCTCCCTGGCCTGCTTATTGTGGCCACATTCCGGTACAGTTGCGCTTCCAGAAAAATGCCATCCTTGTCATCTCTCCTCTCTCACTTCCCTTTCCCTTCTCTCCTTCTGTTTCCTTTCAACTGATACAGCGCAAGAAAGGAACTTGTATGATAAGGCAGTGGAAGGGTAAGCAGAGGGTGACTCCTTGCGCGTGGACCTTGCCATACCCCCTCCTATCGGCCTATCCCTTCTATTCCTTTCCGTCCCCTTCTCCTTCTCATAGTTCTTCCTTTTTGTTTTCTTATTTCGAAAAGAAAGAGGGCAGGGAGAGATAAGGGGGAGAGGATAGATAAAGAAGAGTGCCATCTTCTCTGCGCCTTATTTTGTCTCTCCCTCTCCTTTATTCATCTCTCTTCTATTCTTTTCTTTGCTCTTCCCAGTACGCAATCCTTTTTGTCTCTCCTCTCTCCTTCTCTCTCCCTTCTCTTCTCCTGTTCCCCTTGATGTGACAAAAACACAAGAAAGGAAGAACAAGAGGGGAATGGAGGCCCTGTTCCTTTCTTTTCCTGTTTCAATGGATGGGGAAAGTGAGCGGGGTTGGCTCCTTGTCCGTAGACCCTCCCCATGCTTCAGCAAATCCCTCCTCTCGCCTTATCGCCTCTGTTCTTTCCTTGTTCCCACATGGAAAAAGAAAACGGGTTCCTTTGCATGTTCATTGTTCTTCCTTTTGTTGTTTATTTGAAAAGGAAAAGAGCAAGAGAAGAAAGATGAAAACGAGCACCATCTTCTCTTAGCCTGATTTTACACCTCCCTCTCCTGTCTTCATTTCTCTTCCATTCTTTTCATTGCTCTTCCCATTAAAATTGCATTCCTTTTGATCTCTCCTCTGATCTGCGAAGAGCAAGAATGGTCTTGTCTTTTGAATTATAGAGGGAAACGGGAGAGGCAAGGAAGGGAGAGATGATAGATAAAGAAGAGTGCCATCCGTCTCCTTGTTTCTTGTCTCTTCTCTTCTTTTCAATCAATACCCTTCCAGAAAATTAAAATGGCCTCCTTGTTGTCTCTCCTCTCTCACTTCTCTTTCCCTTCTGCCGCAGCCAAACAGCGACTTTTTCACGCAGGCTGAAAAAAGAACACGCATACACAGATAGCAAAGAGAAACAAATGAAAATAAGAACAACCAGAAATTCGCAGTTTGTAATGGCGTGCGGCTAGGCCTAGAACCGCTGGGCATGAGATTTGCGTGCCATATGTAGGTGTAAATATGTATTTTTGTATTACGATATTTATATTCGCTCTTTTTAAGCAATAAGAAAAACCCAAAGCTAAATAGACCCTAAAGGCGGCGGGCTCATACATATATATATATATAGATATATCTATCCCTCTCTTTGTCTATCTATCTATCGATCGATCGTACGGCCCTTACAAGGACCCAAAATGGACCCTGATTTGAAGACCTTCCCATAGAAGGCCCAGAAAAGAGAAGAGTTTACGGATCGCACCTCTTCGCCCAGGCACAGCACTTTCTGTCCGCGCTTGTCCTGCAGGCGGGAAGGGGCGTCTGCAATCGCTGATTCTGTTGGGTGGAGGCGGGGGGCCTAGGGGTTGGGGATATCTGGGTAGTGTGTTAGGGCTTGGGGGTTTAATGGCTTCAGGGTTTTGGGGGCGGAGGACCCACCCCCGACATTGTTGCAACTGGACACAAAAAAGAGCGCCCCGCACCTTTCGGGAGCTGCCGTCTAGGGTTTAGGGTTGAGGGTCTAGGGTTTGGGGTTTAGAGTTTCGGGTTTAGGATGTATGGCTGGTTCAGGGCTGAGGAAAACTTTATGGCGAATCTGTCTCTCATCAAACAATACTCAATATAGAGAGAGTCGGCCGCTACCTGGACCTTGACTTGCAGTTCCTGGTTTCCGGGTTCTAGGTCTTTTTGGTAATTTCTATTGCACTTTCTGTTTACCAGAAATTGGCACACCCAAGAACTGGACCGTCAATGAAGGGTCCAGCGGCGGCCGGGGTTTGGGGTTGTTGTCGCCCTAGCAGCCTCACACCACACTGCCGGGCCGGAATGGGCTTGCTTGTTCTTTTCTAGCTCAGGGTTTAGGGTTAGGGTTTCGGGTTTCGGGTTTAGGGTTTAGGGTTTAGGGTTTAGGGTTTAGGGTTTAGGGCTTGGGATGCGCAACATGTCCTGCACAAAGTCGAGGCGCTCGATGACCCAGTGGAAGCCTGCTTCCCCCCCCGAAGGGTCCGCAGGAAACCCGTAAGGTTGAAGACCCTAAACCCTAAACCCTAAACCCTAAACCCTAAACCCTAAACCCTAAACCCTAGAAAGCTTAACAAACACTCCTGACAAACTCATGGAACTTCAGGTCCAAGGTCTATCACCCCCCTGCCCCCTCAAAATTTTAGATTCTGATCCAGCAGACGTGTAACCGTGTAAGTGGCATGTTTAGGGTTTAGGGTTTCGGGTTTAGGGTTTAGGGTTCAGGGTTTAGGGTTTAGGGTTTAGGGTTTAGGGATGCCCACCCCCAGCCATGCCGAAACCCCATCACAAAAATGTGCAGAGCTCAGGCACGCCCATCTTGGTTCGACGGGTTCATGAGCTCCGAGTCATACTGGAAGAGCGCATCAAACTGGCTGTAGGTGAGCGGATAGGTGTACGTGCAGTCGTTCTCCAGCTCGTAGGCAGAAAACCTGAACGAAACCCACTAAACCCTAAACCCTAAACCCTAAACCCTAAACCCTAAACCCTAAACTTCACACTCTCAAACTCAAAGGGGGGTAACAGGTGCAAGTGCCTCCGCTCCCTCAGTTGGTAGTCCAGGAACCATATTACTAATAAGGGCAACCACTGTTGGGTTGGTTACTTGAGAAGGGGACCCTAGACTACTAAGCTCAAACTCGAAGTCTCCCTATTTCAGCCCTCCCCACAGGGCAGGCAGAGCGCCAACCGCGATGGCTTATGCAGTGACCCCTCACATCCTGCTGCCCTGTTTTCAACGAGGACTCTCTCAAAGTCCTGCATCCTAAGCCCTCTCTCCTAAATCCTAAATCCTTTCAACAGCTTGTTCACCGGATGCGGCTTGAGGGTCTACAGCCCTCACCACCAAATCATGAACCCTACAAACCTTGCAAACCCCAAGCCTTGGCTGCACTTAGCAGGGTAGCTATAAATCTAATCTTTAGCTGCCTTATCAAGACACCCAATAAACCCAAAAAGGCCAAGGATCTAAGGATACAGTGTAACGCACCACAGAGCAGCCCCTAAGCCCTGGAGCCCACTGCAGTTGAGGGTTTCTGGCTCGCAGGGCTCAGGGGCGAGATCGTGCATGTGGCGGGGTCATCGTAGACAGCAACCTTTGTCAGATCTTGCCGGTTTAGGGTTTAGGGTTTAGGGTTTAGGGTTTAGGGTTTAGGGTTTAGGGCTTTGGGGGGCTTTTGGGGCTTTTGGGGCTTTTGGTGGGTTTAGGGTTGTGGGCTTCGGGGTCTTTGTGCCGCGGCTCGGCTTCGTGGCCTTCAGGTTTTGGGGTTTAGGGTTTAGGGTTTAGGGTTTAGGGTTTAGGGTTTGAAGGAACCGGTTTAAAGGGCTAAGGGCTTCAGCAGGTTCGGGGGCGTCAACGGGCTCAAAGATGTTCCAAGGGTTTAGGGTTTAGGGTTTAGGGTTTGGGGTTTAGGGTTTAGGGTTTAGGGCTGGCGGGCTCTGAAAGGCATGTGGCATGTGTTTGACAGGCCTTCGGTGGACCGACGCCGCCATCAATCGCACAAGCTTTCGAAGGGTACAACTGCGGCCACTTAACATTTAGGGTTTAGGGTTTAGGGTTTAGACAACAAAAACAACTGACAGATCTGGGCTTCCGGCAATGTAGTAATCTCCCTCGATGCATTTCCCCTCCTGGAAGATCAGCGATCCTCTGTCAGGAGCCGAGTTTTGGAAAGCCCTCCTCAACCCACAGCCCCAAGGCTCCTAAAGCCCTCAACCCTGTTGCAGCAGGTCTCGCCTGCCTAACCCCTAAGCCATATACCCCAGCTCTTTTAAAACCCTTACCCCAAGTACTGAAGATCCTCCCCGACACCCCCCCCCCTCCCGCACAACAAGGAATGAAAATAATCATGTAAGAAGAAAATTGCAACAATGACCAAGCAATAACAATATAACAACAACAATAACAATAACAATAGCAATAGCAATGGCAATGGCAATGGCAATGGTAATGTCAATGGCAATGGCAATGGCAATCACAATCACAATCACAATCACAATCACAATCACAATCACAATCACAATCACAATCACAACAATAATAAGCATAATCATCAGATGATCCGAATGATGCGAAGAATAATCATAACAGTAACAATGCAAGAATAAGAGCAACAAGAAGAAGAAGAATCAAAATGCAAATAGAAATAACGACGGCTAGAAAAAGCATAAGTTAAACCCTAAACCCTAAACCCTAAACCCCTAAACCCTAACCCCTAAACCCTAAAACGGTGCCTCGCGTGTCATCCGGTCGCCGGGCCATGGCTTCTTAGAGGGCAAGGTGGGGGGGGCCAAGACTTCCCGGGCCCTCTACCCTGCCTGCCTTGAGAGGCTTGCGAGCTCAGGGATGCTGGGGTTTGGGGTTTAGGGTTTGGGGTTTAGGGTCTAGGGTTTAGGGTTTAGGGTTTAGGGTTTAGGGTTTAGGGTTTAGGGTTTAGGGTTTAGGGTTTAGGGTTTAGGGTTTAGGGTTTAGGGTTTAGGGTTTAAGGATTCTGGGTTTGGGGTTTAGGGCTTATGGTTTTACGTAGGACTTGGGGAGGGATGAAAATTTCAAGGATTCCAAAGGGTTTACTGCTCGGAGCATATTTCCCGGCTTTGGGCGGACAAGGGGTTGAGGACCCACACTCAACCCCTCGACGTGAAGCTCAGAACACCGGCAGCCCTGTTCAAAGTACGCCCAGTGCTCTTCGACCCAACTCGGCAAAATCCTCCACATGTGCACCTCTTGCGTGAGGAAGCCCCGACGCAGCTTGCTACCAATCTGCCCAGGCCAGGTGAGAGGGGTCCAGGTGAGGATCCCAGGCTGGTGGGTCTCCGGGTTTAGGGTCTAGGGTTTAGGGTCTCCGGGCTTGGGTGGGTACGTGTCCCAACGTCCTAAACCCTGAAGCCCTCCGGCTGGATTTCGGGTTCTGAGGTTTAGGGTTTAGGGTTTAGGGTTTAGGGTTTAGGGTTTAGGGTTTAGGGTTTAGGGTGTAAGTCCGAGCTTTGGGTGCTCAGAGCCTCACCGATCAAACGACAGCCAGGGACAGCCTTGAGGTCGAGGGCTGAGGGCAGGAGTTTGGGGGCTCTGTTGCACAGACTGTGTATGCGTGTGTCACACACACATATACATCTATACATACATACACATATACCTATACATATATATAGTTATATAATCTATATATATATACATATATATATATATGGTTTATTTATTTATTTATATTTGTATATATATATATATGTATATGATATGTGTGTGTGCGTGTGTGCATGTCTATCTGCCTGGTATATACAGGTGTGTGAGTACACAAGTTTATGGATAGGCATGTATGTATGCCATACATTTAGGAAGGATGTGCAACCCGCCTGGCGTGGCTGTCAGAGAACCTGATCTTGTGAAGCCCCTGGCCTATAGTTAACCAAACCACCAGTCACCAACCCTGGATCACCCAACGCACCCTCAGTCCTCCGTTCGTCACCCTCCCCTCCCCGGTCCCCCCCTTCCCCCCTTCCCCCACCCTCCGGCCCGCACCCCGAATTAAACACGAATCACGCAGGCGCAAGTACCGGGCACGCGCCCACTGCAACACTGCACAGCCCCAGCAAGCCAACACGAAGATCCTCAACGACTCATCCCCGAAGCCCTAAACCCTAAACCCTAAACCCCCTACACCCTCGCCTTCTTCTGCAAGTGGCGGAAGCGGTCGTCTGCCTCCATCGTCGAGGAGCTCTTGTCTTGAATCTTCTGAACCTTGGGCCACGGAAACGGGCAAGGGTTTAGGGTTTAGGGTTTAGGGTTTAGGGTTTAGGGTTTTGGGTTTAGGGTTTAGGGTCTAGGGTTTAGGGTTTGGGGTTTAGGGTTTAGGGTTTAGGGTTTAGGGACTAGGGACTAGGGTTTAGGGTTTAGGGTTTAGGGTTTAGGGAAGCCAGGCCGACACCGAAAGCACGTAAGACCTGGGCTTCCGAAGTTTACACCCGACCCCCGCCCCCAAGCAAAGGCCATGAAGCAGTTGAGGGATGTACGGGTCTGAGGTCCTGAACTTCAAGCCCTGCAGCCCCTCGCCGTGGGAAGGGCCGACGACTTGAAAACTAGGTGGCCAACTCAAGCAATGCAGAGCCGACGAGTGAGATGCTTCTAAGTGGTCACTGCGGACAGTCGAAAATGGTGTCGAGATGCCTGTTTCCCTCACTTCTCTCGGCTGCTCCTGTCTGTCTCACACAGCCAGTCGAAAGCTCCCGATTCACCGCGCAGCTTGCAAAAGACGGGCTTTCTGCCACAATGCGCGAGGTAGAAGAACATCCAGCTGGATTTAGGTTTCGTTTGAACTGGGTCTCGGCCCCCAGCCTGGCTTACATTCTGGCAAAAGGGATGAGGGTTTAGGGTTTAGGGTTTGGGGTTTAGGGTTTAGGGCTTAAGGGTTTGGGTTTAGGGTTTAGGGTATCAACATGTAAAGACATCTCTCCCCTACTCTCTCCTACTCTCCCTCTCTCTCCCCTGCCTCTCTTCCTTCCTGCGCACATAGCCCCTCCGAAGTGGGGACGCACGGGGGCGTGTGGTCATCGAGTCAGTTGTTGAAACAATCCCCGCCCCCACTCGTGCTGCCGCGGCAAAGCTGCAGCGACCGACCCCGCCGAAAATGCGAGGCTTATTTCGTGTTGTGGAATGCAAGAAACGTGTACCCTGAACCCTTTCAAGAATAGACGCCTCACAAAACCTCTGAACCTGCGAATTCGCTGTAAATAGCAGCATTTCCAACCAAGACGCTTCTTCAATAATGCAGCTGCGCCAAGCCGAAAATCGACGGCGCACGAAAGTGCTGTCATTTACAGTGGGTTCGGGCCTAAAACATCGGGCCGATCGATACAAAAGGTGGTTTTCGGACGTGCACTTCAAAGCAAACGCACACAGAAACATCGAAAGCACCGAGGTTTGGGCCAGCAGAAATGTAAGGCTTTCAGGTTGTCTACTTGTGTGGACAGGCTGGTATTTGTGCGAATTTGCAGGCTCAGAGAGGTTTTTTGTGAGGCGTTTTTGAAAGGGTACACACATGTCAGACGGTATTAGGGTATTCATTCTGTGCGTTTTTGTTGTAACATTTTTGTTTGCAGCATTGGGGTTCAACCGCCACTTTTGCTAAAGTGTAGGAATTGTCGCAACATCCTTTTGCATCATGCAGAAGAAGCAAAAATGCTGTGAATGATCGCAACCAATCCTTCCTCCCCCCCCCCCCCCCCCCCCCCCCCCCCCCACCTCCCCGCGAACATCCTTACAGACCTGAAAGCATGCCGTAAAATAACCAACAACTAACCCGCCGTTTCCCAGTGTCGCACCTATTCACGGGGCGGGCATTCCCACACGAAGTTCATGGGAGGATCCTGTCTTGCTTCCCTTCCCATACTCTCGCCTTTCATTCTGTAAGTATTTCATTCTTTCATGCTATCATTGTTTCTGTTCCTTGCTTCATTCATGTTATTTCTTTCCTTATTTCTTTCCTTCTCTCTCTCTCTCTCGTTTCTCTCTTTTCTCTCTTTTCTCTCGTTTCTCTCTTCTCTCTCTTTTCTCTCTTTTCTCTCTTTTCTCTCTTTTCTCTCGTTTCTCTCTTTCTCTCTCTCTTTCTCTCTCTCTCTATTTCTCTCTCTCTCTCTCTCTCTCCCTCTCTCTCTGTCAATCTGAAGGGCCGGGCAAGACACCGCTGCAACACATCGAGCCCACAACAACTCTTGGGCTTTCGGCTGCCCAAGCTCCATTAACACCGCAACCCCGACAGAAAACTCCATGCCACAAAGCCGAAACCCCAGAACCCTAGACCCGATAGATACCGCCTACACCCTAAACCCAAAACCCTAAACCCTCAACCCTAAACCCTAAACCCTAGGTTTCCATGGGCATCTCACCGAGGGCATGTTGGGGAGCCTTTGGGGTTTTTTGAAGGCCCCTGGTGCGATTGCAGCAAACTAAGTATCAAGCCCCAGGCCCTAAACCCTAAACCCTAAACCCTAAACCCTAAACCCTAAACCTTAAACCTACTATCTGCTTAAAAATAAAGTAGCAAGCCCCAAGCCCCTGAAGCCAGCCCTGAAACCTACCATTTGCTTAAGAACCCCCCCCCGAAAGAAATAGAAGATTGTAAACCTTACATTGCCCTTCTAAGGAAGAATATGTCATATGTATGCATACATATATACAGACATGTACAAGTATATATTCTAAAAAAATATATGTTGTATTCTCTTTGACTTTTTTTTGGGGGGGGTTCTTACGAAAGCTTGGCAGAAGAAGCCCACAGAGGCCCCTGCAATCTCTTGGACGTCTTTCTCCTCGTTCCGCACCCACATTGGCACCTCTTGCGGTTTGTGCGTGGGGGTTTAGGGTTTCGGGTTTGGGGTTTAGGGTTGAGGGTTTAGGGTTGAGGGTTGAGGATTGAGGGCTGAGGGTTGAGGGGGGAGGGGAGGGGCGCCCTGAGGCTAGCAGGTTCTTTTTTTGCCCCGTGGCTGGCTGTCTGGGGACTTGAAGTACGGTTTCGGCTCAGGGCTCAGGGCTTAGGGCTTAGGGCTTAGGGCTTAGGGCTTAGGGTTTAGGGTTTAGGGTTTAGTTAGGGGCTTTGGGTCTCGGGTTTACCCATGACCACCGGTCCAAGGCCCTCACGCAGCGACTGTAGGCGCGCTCCAGCTCCACATACTCGCCTCGACGCTGCTTCAAGAGTCCCCCTTAAACCCTTTTTTGCAACCGGGCTCATTGCTGCCCCCTTAAACCCTAAACCCTAAACCCTAAACCCTTAAACGCTTTGGCATACTAAACACCCCCAAGCTCCCATGCTCCAACTCAAGCCAGGGACCCTGCGCTCAACCAGCCTCAGCCCAAAACCTGCTTAGGGTTTAGGGTTTAGGGTTTAGGGCTTAGGGCTTAGGGTTTAGGGTTTAGGGTTTAGGGTTTACGGTTTACGGTTGAGGGATGTTGAGGGTTTAGGGCAAAGATTCGAACTGCAACGCTTCAAAGACACCTCAAGATCCCTCCACCCGTTCTGCATCCTGGCCTCCCTCAACCCTTTTTGCGCCTGGACGGCCAGACCCTAACCCTAAACCCTAAACCCCTAAATCTGTTGGCTGGGCTCCCCCCGCAGTCTGGAATTTCGAACTCGGCCAGTACTTGAGGGCCTGTGTGAAATCGGGCTTCCAGCGCGAGGGCTGTTTAAGATTTAGGCGTTTAGGGTTGCTTCAAGGCTTTCGGGTTTCTTTAGGGTTTACGGCTTTGGGTTGAGGGTCTTTTTTGGAGGGGTGCGGCCTTCATGTACGGCTGTGGCTTTTGCTGTAGGTTGTGCAGGGGTTCTAAGGTTTAGTCAGCCAGCAGCCGGAAGCCCCCCAAGCCTCGAAAAAAGAGCCTAAACCCTTAGCCACGATGCTTAACTCAAAACCCTAAACCCTAAACCCCACAACCCTTCTTGCATCTAAGCTCTGCCCCCAAACCCTGGGCCCTTAAACTTAAACACTTGGGCTTTCTGGGTCCTGTCCCAAACCCAAGCTTCGACGCCTGTACGTGTTGTGAAGTACAGAGTTTGGGGTTTAGGGTTTAGAGTTTAGAGGGTTTAGAGTTTAGAGGGTTTAGGGTTTAGGGTTTAGGGTTTAGGGTGTAGGGTTTAGGGTTTAGGGTTTAGGGTTTAGGGTTTGGGGTTTAGTGCTTCTTTTGCTACCTTCCCTGCTGGCACTCTGGATGCACTGCCGGGCAACCCACTGGCGAAAGAGCCGGCCAACACTGAGGTTTTGAGGCTTTGGGGTTCAGAGGTGCAGGACGGTTTAGGGTGTGGCTCAGGTTTAGATGCAACCCAAAACCCTTTCGCAACAGCTACCCTAAAACCCTCAACTCTGAACAGTGAACCCTGAACCCTAAACCCTAGCCCTAAACCCTAAACCCTGAACCCTGAAGCCTGAATCCTACATATTGGCCCAACGCCTTGCTTGCTGCCTCAGGCGCTGACTCGACCCTCAGCCCTTCACACCCTACATCCTGCACACCAACCCGAATCACCCGAAACCCGAGATCCCTAAACCCTAGCCCTAAACCCTAAACCCTTATCCCGGCGCTCCAAAAGATTCCAGACAGTTTCAGGTTTATGGTGCTTTCGAGACATGGGAGTTTCCGGCTCCGTACCGGCAAGGGAGGGGGGGTTCAGGAATAAAACCCCGAAATCAGTCCGAACAATAGGGTTACCGGGTACCCTTGTGACCCCCAACATACTCTAATGCTTACTATAGGAGCCATAAGGATACCCCAAGTATGTTTCGACGCCTTCGAGCTGGTATCTGTCTAGCAGCTTCTCCCCGTCTGCCTGGCTCAGCGGAAGGCGTTGAGACCCTAAAATCTAAACCATCTCTAACACCTGCACATGTTGAATGGAATCCTGGCAGTATGCTCGAAACCCGACTCGGTAAAATCCTGGACCAGCTGCTGAAAGGCCCTGCGGCTGATGCTCATGATGCCTCTGGTGTTTGGCCACGCTGCTGAAGGGCCCGGCGGCTGATGCTCATGATGCTCCTGGTGCTTGCGCCCGGTGCTGAAAGGGCCTGCGGCTGATGCTCATGATGCTTGTGGCGCTTGCGCCCGCTGCTGAAGGGCCCGGCGGCTGATGCTCATGATGCTCCTGGTGCTTGCGCCCGGTGCTGAAAGGGCCTGCGGCTGATGCTCATGATGCTTGTGGCGACCCGCTGCTGAAGGGCCCGGCGGCTGATGCTCATGATGCTCCTGGTGCTTGCTTGCGCCCGGTGCTGAAAGGGCCTGCGGCTGATGCTCATGGTGCTTGTGGCGCTTGCACCCGCTGCTGAAGGGCCCGGCGGCTGATGCTTATGATGCTCCTGGTGTTTGGCCACGCTGCTGAAGGGCCCGGCGGCTGATGCTCATGATGCTCCTGGTGCTTGCGCCCGGTGCTGAAAGGGCCTGCGGTTGCGGCTGATGCTCATGATGCTGGTGTCGCTTGCGCCCGCTGCTGAAGGGCCCGGCGGCTGATGCTTATGATGCTCCTGGTGTTTGGCCACGCTGCTGAAGGGCCCGGCGGCTGATGCTCATGATGCTCCTGGTGCTTGCGCCCGGTGCTGAAAGGGACTGCAGCTGATGCTCATGATGCTTGTGGCGCTTGCGCCCGCTGCTGAAGGGCCCGGCGGCTGATGCTCATGATGCTCCTGGTGCTTGCTTGCGCCCGGTGCTGAAAGGGCCTGCGGCTGATGCTCATGATATTGTGGCGCTTGCGCCCCGTGCTGAAAGGGCCTGCGTTATGCTTGTGGTGCTTGCGCCCGCTGCTGAAGGGCCCGGCGGCTGATGCTCATGATGCTCCTAGTGCTTGCTTGCGCCCGGTGCTGAAAGGGCCTGCGGCTGATGCTCATGATGCTTGTGGCGCTTGCACCCGCTGCTGAAGGGCCCGGCGGCTGATGCTCATGATGCTCCTGGTGCTTGCTTGCGCCCGGTGCTGAAAGGGCCTGCGGCTGATTCTCATGATGCTTGTGGCGCTTGCACCCGCTGGTGAAGGGCCCGGCGGCTGATGCTTATGATGCTCCTGGTGTTTGGCCACGCTGCTGAAGGGCCCGGCGGCTGATGCTCATGATGCTCCTGGTGCTTGCGCCCGGTGCTGAAAGGGCCTGCGGCTGATGCTCATGATGCTGGTGTCGCTTGCGCCCGCTGCTGAAGGGCCCGGCGGCTGATGCTCATTATGCTCCTGGTGTTTGGCCACGCTGCTGAAGGGCCCGGCGGCTGATGCTCATGATGCTCCTGGTGCTTGCGCCCGGTGCTGAAAGGGCCTGCGGCTGATGCTCATGATGCTTGTGGCGCTTGCACCCGCTGCTGAAGGGCCCGGCGGCTGATGCTCATGATGCTCCTGGTGCTTGCTTGCGCCCGGTGCTGAAAGGGCCTGCGGCTGATGCTTGACCCGCTGCTGAAGGGCCCGGCGGCTGATGCTCATGATGCTCCTGGTGTTTGGCCACGCTGCTGAAGGGCCCGGCGGCTGATGCTCATGATGCTCCTGGTGTTTGGCCACGCTGCTGAAGGGCTCGGCGGCTGATGCTCATGATGCTCCTGGTGTTTGGTCGCGCTGCTGAAGGGCCCGACGGCTGATGCTCATGATGCTTGTGGCGACCCGCTGCTGAAGGGCCCGGCGGCTGATGCTTATGATGCTCCTGGTGTTTGGCCACGCTGCTGAAGGGCCCGGCGGCTGATGCTCATGATGCTCCTGGTGGTTGCCCCCGCTGCTGAAGGGCCCGGCGGCTGATGCTCATGATGCTCCTGGTGCTTGCGCCCGGTGCTCAAAGGGCCTGCGGCTGATGCTCATGATGCTTGTGGCGCTTGCGCCCGCTGCTGAAGGGCCCGGCGGCTGATGCTCATGATGCTCCTGGTGTTTGGCCACGCTGCTGAAGGGCCCGGCGGCTGATGCTCATGATGCTCCTGGTGCTTGCGCCCGGTGCTGAAAGGGCCTGCGGCTGATGCTCATGATGCTTGTGGCGCTTGCACCCGCTGCTGAAGGGCCCGGCGGCTGATGCTCATGATGCTCCTGGTGCTTGCTTGCGCCCGGTGCTGAAAGGGCCTGCTGATGCTGATGCTTGTGGCGCTTGCACCCGCTGCTGAAGGGCCCGGCTGATGCTTATGATGCTCCTGGTGTTTGGCCACGCTGCTGAAGGGCCCGGCGGCTGATGCTCATGATGCTCCTGGTGCTTGCGCCCGGTGCTGAAAGGGCCTGCGGCTGATGCTCATGATGCTGGTGTCGCTTGCGCCCGCTGCTGAAGGGCCCGGCGGCTGATGCTCATGATGCTCCTGTTGTTTGGCCACGCTGCTGAAGGGCCCGGCGGCTGATGCTCATGATGCTCCTGGTGCTTGCGCCCGGTGCTGAAAGGGCCTGCGGCTGATGCTCATGATGCTTGTGGCGCTTGCGCCCGCTGCTGAAGGGCCCGGCAGCTGATGCTCATGATGCTCCTGGTGTTTGGCCACGCTGCTGAAGGGCCCGGCGGCTGATGCTCATGATGCTCCTGGTGTTTGGCCACGCTGCTGAAGGGCCCGGCGGCTGATGCTCATGATGCTCCTGGTGTTTGGCCACGCTGCTGAAGGGCCCGGCGGCTGATGCTCATGATGCTCCTGGTGTTTGGCCACGCTGCTGAAGGGCTCGGCGGCTGATGCTCATGATGCTCCTGGTGTTTGGTCGCGCTGCTGAAGGGCCCGACGGCTGATGCTCATGATGCTTGTGGCGACCCGCTGCTGAAGGGCCCGGCGGCTGATGCTTATGATGCTCCTGGTGTTTGGCCACGCTGCTGAAGGGCCCGGCGGCTGATGCTCATGATGCTCCTGGTGGTTGCCCCCGCTGCTGAAGGGCCCGGCGGCTGATGCTCATGATGCTCCTGGTGCTTGCGCCCGGTGCTCAAAGGGCCTGCGGCTGATGCTCATGATGCTTGTGGCGCTTGCGCCCGCTGCTGAAGGGCCCGGCGGCTGATGCTCATGATGCTCCTGGTGTTTGGCCACGCTGCTGAAGGGCCCGGCGGCTGATGCTCATGATGCTCCTGGTGCTTGCGCCCGGTGCTGAAAGGGCCTGCGGCTGATGCTCATGATGCTTGTGGCGCTTGCACCCGCTGCTGAAGGGCCCGGCGGCTGATGCTCATGATGCTCCTGGTGCTTGCTTGCGCCCGGTGCTGAAAGGGCCTGCGGCTGATGCTTGTGGCGCTTGCACCCGCTGCTGAAGGGCCCGGCTGATGCTTATGATGCTCCTGGTGTTTGGCCACGCTGCTGAAGGGCCCGGCGGCTGATGCTCATGATGCTCCTGGTGCTTGCGCCCGGTGCTGAAAGGGCCTGCGGCTGATGCTCATGATGCTGGTGTCGCTTGCGCCCGCTGCTGAAGGGCCCGGCGGCTGATGCTCATGATGCTCCTGTTGTTTGGCCACGCTGCTGAAGGGCCCGGCGGCTGATGCTCATGATGCTCCTGGTGCTTGCGCCCGGTGCTGAAAGGGCCTGCGGCTGATGCTCATGATGCTTGTGGCGCTTGCACCCGCTGCTGAAGGGCCCGGCGGCTGATGCTCATGATGCTCCTGGTGTTTGGCCACGCTGCTGAAAGGGCCTGCGGCTGATGCTCATGGTGCTCGTGGTGTTTGCCCCTGCTGAGGGGGAGCACACGCAAAGCCTAAACCCTCTCTAACCCAAAAACCTAAGCCCTAAACCCAAAAACTCTAAACTAAAACCAACCCTAACACCTAAACCCCAAAACACTAACCCTAAACCCTTTCTTCCCTAAACTTCCCCCAGGGGGACTGGGCGACACTGCACTCTATAAAGAAACATATACATACATACATATACACACACACATATACATATACACACATATATATATATACACGTACATATAGAAAATATATACACACATATACAATATCCATGTGCGTTGTGTGCGCATATATGTATGTATGAATGAATGTGTGGATGTCGGCATTTCTTTATCCGCATGCTTTGCTCCTTTTCAAAATTTCGTCGTGCCTTTCTTCCCTTCTGAAGTTCGCTATGCTCGTTTATCGTTACATGTGGGCGTGCGTTATGAACTGTTTTCCTCACGTGTTCTCTTGTTATTCTGCCGTTTTGTGTAGCACTACGTTGGCTCCTGTCTCTGCCTGTGCTGCAAACTGCAGCATGGTTTCTGACTCAAGATGCGTGCCAGCGCTGTCAATTTCCTTCCCAATACCTTGCCTTGCTCCTAATTAAGAAGAAAGTTGAGAGCCAACTCAACTTTTTAGCTCCCGCGCAGACGACTTGTTGATCCACACGCCCCAAGCCCAACGTACCCGCACAGGTGCCCAACGAAGTCTCAAATTAAGAAAACCCCAAACCCTCAACCCTCAACCCTCAACTCTCAACCCTCAACCCTCAACCCTCAACCCTCAACCCTCAACCCTCAACCCTCAACCCTCAACCCTCAACCCTCAACCCTCAACCCTCAACCCTCAACCCTAAATTGAGACTCTCAATTTAGGCCTGGCATCGAAGGCGCTTAATCAGCGCCGCCGCCAGCTGGGCCTCAAAGAGCGTAGGATCTAGGGGTTAGGGGGTTTATTTAGGGTTTGGGGTGTTTAGGGTTTAAGGGTTTAGGGTTCAGGGTTTAGGGTTTAGAGTTTAGAGTTTAGGGTTTAGGGTTTAGGGTTTAGGGTTTAGGGTTTAGGGTTTAGGGTTTAGGGTTTAGGCCTTAAGGCTTCCTGGTTCCTACTAATTGCTTAAGAGCTCCCCAAAAAAAACATATGGTTTCTTCCCTTCTACTGATCGACACTTGCCAGGTCGGAGTCAGGATTTTGGCCTTGAGGGCGTGTGGATTTCGGCACCTGCAAGCCCAACCCTAAACTTTAAACCCCAAAACACTAAATCCCTAAACCCTAAACCTCCCACCAGTGGCCATCTATCCTGCTGCTTTGGTGGAGATATTCGCCGTGGGCGTGGAGCCTCAAGCTGCCACTGGTACCCTGAAGGCCAAACCCTCAACCCGAAACCCTAAACCCCAACATCCAAAAGCCCTAAACCCTCAAACCCTAAACCCTAAACCCTAGGGTGTGGAAGAGGGAGGCGAGGCCCCTACTGCCCGCTGGCTGTCGCTTTCGCCACCATTCGGCTCCGCCTAGCTCAGGGCTTCTGGTTTAGGGTTTACGGTTTCGGAACCTTAAACCCTAAACCCTAAACCCTAAACCCGAAGCCCTCTTCAAGGGGTAAGATGCTCACCAGGAAGCATCCTTGCTTGAGCCCTCGTAGAACCCTTGCTTGCTAGTCTTTGGTATGGGACTCGGGACCCTAAACCCTAAACCCTAAACCCTAAACCCTAAACCCTAAACCCTAAACCCTAAACCCTGAGTGCAATTAAAAGGGAGAGAAGGCGCCCATACTTCCATCATACTCCCATTGCCCCAAGCTCGAAGTCCCCTACATCGTGAAGCTTTTTTAGCCCATTTCGGGTTTAGGGTTTAGGGTTTAGGGTTTGGGGTTTAGGGTTTGGGGTTTAGGGTTTAGTAGGGTTTAGGGTTTAGGGTTTAGGGTTTAGGGATGGTTAGGGTTTAGGGTTTAGGGTTCCACCAGGCTCATCTGGAGGAAAAGAATCCCAAGAAGCCGCCTCTGTTGAGGGTTGTTTGGGAAACTACGCACAAGAAAGTTCTCAAGCTTAAGGGGCCTCCTAAGCCCCAATTAAACCCTAAACCCCCAAACCCCCAAACCCTAAACCCTAAACCCCAAACCCTAAACCCTAAACCCCAACCCTAAAACCCAAACACCCCTCAAGCAAGGCAAAGATTAGCTCGGGGCACCTCGTGGACGTCGATGGAGCTTTGTCCCACCATCTCGCCCTGGGAGGCTAAGAGTCTGTCTGTCTGAGGTGCCGGGGGGGGGGGGGGGGGTTAGGGTTAGGGTTTAGGGTTTAGGGTTTAGGGTTTAGGGTTTAGGGTTTAGGGTTTAGGGTTTAGGGTTTAGGGTTTAGGGTTTAGGGTTTAGGGTTTAGGGTTTAGGGTTTGGGGCTTATAGTTTAGCGACTTTCTGAAGGGTTTGTGTTGCGCTCTGTGGGGCGGGGCGCCACTCCTCTCAGGTTACGCATGGTAGGGTTCAGGGTTTAGGGTTTAGGTTTAGGGTTTAGGGGTTTAGGGGTTTAGGGGTTTAGGGGTTTAGGGGTTTAGGGGTTTAGGGGTTTAGGGGTTTAGGAGTTTAGGGGTTAGGGTTTAGGGTTTAGGGTTCAGGGTTTAGGGTGTAGGGTTTAGGGTTTAGGGTTTAGGGTTTAGGGTTTAGGGATCAGGGTTTAGGGTTTAGGGTTTAGGGGTCCTGCATACTGCAACCAACAAGCTCTTCACCTTCACTTCGCCCCATTTGCTGCATGCCAGCTCCAGAGGAGAAGGCCTAGGTCGGATGATCGAGGTCATGTTCATCGCTAGGGGATAGGATTAGGGGGACCCTTGGGGATATAGACCCTCTGAATAAGGTCCCTGTTAAAGAGAGCCAGAAGAGGGTTAAGAAGGGGTTCCCTTGTAAGGGTCCCCCCTCATCCTACCTAGGAATCGCATGCCAGGAGGATGGAGCTGATCTCGTACATTGCCGCCTTGTGGACGCGCTCAGGTCCACCACTTCGGATGTCGTTGCTTCAGCCGCGGTCTTGCGGGAACTCCCGCGACCCTCGCCTAGCTTCGCAAGTCCGCACACTCTCGAGTTGCACGCTGGCCCAAGACCGTTTAGGGTTTAGGGTTTAGGGTTTAGGGTTTTGGGTTTAGGGTTTAGGGTTTAGGTTTAGTACACCAACTTTCAAGACCTTTGTTGAAACCGACTCCCGAAACCCGAAGTCCTGAACCCAGTGTTGAGAATGTGTCAAGCTGGCAGTACTATAATCCCCGTTAAGGAGTCTTAGTATAAGGGTGAACATTGCAAGCGGGCAGGATCGAAGTGTGTTGCAGAGAGGTACTCATTAACAGTGCTTATGACCATATTCGGGCACTTAACGGGCTTATCAGTGGGTTATAAGTACAGTCCTCATTGGTTTAGTATATACCATGAACCTCCAAGTAGAGTTGTCGAGCAGAGGAAAAGGAAGCAAGCACGAGCGGGGCGGCCTGCGCAGGCTAGTCAATGTTGAGGAACCTAAACCCTGAGCCCTTAACCCTGAGCCCTAAACCCTAAACCCTAAACCCTGGGCTTCTTTCTGGACTAGCTCCCAAGCCGGTGAAGCCGAGGGCAGCGCATGCATGGGATGCGCAACCTCAGCAAAGGGGTTTAGGGTTTAGGGGTTAGGGGTTAGGGTTGAGGTTTAGGATTTAGGATTTAGGATTGAGGGTTTCGACTTGAGGGTCTTCAGGCTATGTGGCCAATGTCCCAGAATAGGGGCAGCCTTGATACACACACACACACACACCTCAAATTTGATCCTGATTGTTGGAACACCCAGCAGAAGGGCACTAACCATCTCTTTTTGGGGCCCAATCCCTCCTTAGTTTCGGTTGCCCTTCTTTCTCCCGTAAACCCTAAACCCTAAACCCTAAACCCTAAACCCCAAACCGATGCATGTCCATGCAAGGAGGTGGAGGGCAGTTTCGGATTTAGAGTGCCACTGGCCATGGTGAGGTTGATGCTTGGTTTAGGGTTTAGGGTTTAGGGTTTAGGGTTTAGGGTTTAGGGTTTAGGGTTTAGGGTTTAGGGTTTAGGGTTTAGGGTTTAGGGTTTAGGGTTTAGGGTTTAGGGTTTAGGGTTTAGGGTTTACCCACCTAGCTGAACAGCACGTCCACATTGATTGGTGTTAGTTGATGTTCTCTCTTCTACTAACAGTCCTTAATCGGAATTCTAGTAACCCCAGTAGAATCCGTATTGAGGACTGCTAATATAAGGGGGAACATCCCAAGTTTAGAGGCTAGTTTAGGATTTAGGGCAGTTTATTGCAAGTTCTTTTTCTCGGTTTGAGATGGAAACTCAAACAAGCTCTTTTCCCAAATTCCCGTAACTCTGACGCCAGAAGACGTGCCCAATGAGGAAACCCATGACGAAACCCCGCACACTCAAACAAACCAAACACCTGGACGCCCCAAATCCCCATCACTAAACCCAAGCCCTGAACCCGCAAAACCCCCAACCTAAACCCTACTCCCTAAACCCTAAACCCTAAACCCTGAACCCTGAACCCTAAACCCTAAACCAAAAAAAAGCAAAGCCTAAGTGCCCGGCACACAGACAGTCTCCCCGCCCCTTAAAGTCTGACGCACACCCCTCCCCCAAACCGAGCCGACTGCGGGAGCGGCAGGGTTTAGGGTTTGTGGTTTAGGGTTTGGGGTTTAGGGTTTAGGGCTTAGGGCTTAGGGGCATTGAGACCCAGTTGCAGGGTCTGGGCTGAGCATGAAAGAGTTTGGGGCTCAGTTTAGGGCTCAGGGGGCTATAGGGTTTTGAGGTTGCTTGGAATTTTAAGGTTTAGGGTTCAGGGTTTAGGGTTTAGGGTTCAGGGTTCAGGGTTTAGGGTTGCTGCTTGAGGGCTTTTTGGCCCGTTTAGCACCTGAGAATGGGGTCCCTCTCGCTGCCAAGGAAGTTGTCCTAAGTTAGGGTAAACGGTATCCATCATGGTCACCTGTATGGACGACTGAATTTGGATAGCGGGAACAACCCAGTCTTCCCAAACCTTGTAAAGCCCCAAGCCCGAAACCCCAGGAACCTTAAATCCTTTAGGGTGAGGGTTTGGTGCTGGCCCTAAGCACTAAGCCGCTGTGAAGGGGATCGAAACCGGCATGTATTTCGAAGCAGCTGGGCACAGGCTTTTAGGGTTTAGGGTTTAGGGTTTAGGGTTTAGGGTTTAGGCTTTAGGGTTTAGGGTTTAGGGTGGGTTTAGGGTTTAGGCTTAGACTTTAGGCTTTTCGGCTTGCTCCTCTGTGTACCACCCGTCTAGGGTTTGGGGCTTGCTTGTAGGGCTGAGGGCCGTGGAGTTCACGACCACAACTTGCTGTAAAACAGAGCCTCCGACTCCGACCCTTCAGGGTTCAGGCTCGAGGCTCTAGGCTCTAGGCTCTCTGGGCTCGAGGCTCTAGGGTTTAGGGTTTAGGGTTTAGGGTTTAGGGTTTAGGGTTTAGGGTGTAGGGCTAAACCTCCATCTCCTGTTTGGCCGAACGACAGCATTCGCAGTGTGGAAGCGGCAGAGGCGCTCTTCGCTCCCCTTCGCTGACAGCGCACAGGGCTTTGTCCTTTCGGAAAATGCCTGTGGCTGGCTATAGGTCACGCCGGAAAAAGTGAGGAATGTTTGAGCCCTAAACCCTAAACCCTAAACCCTGAACCCTAAACCCTACACCCTAAACCCTAAACCCTAAACCCAGGCTTAAATGCCGCAACATACGGCTCCTCCTCCTCTACGAAGACGAGGCATTGCTTGAATTATGCAGCTCAAGCTGGCAACGCGGGGGGCAAGAGGCCGAAAAGCTTGCTTTGCATCCACACGTTTCGGGGCAAAGCGAAGCTAGTGGCCGGAATAGGTCGGGCAATCCATCACACCATCTCACCGATGTGACAAAATCGGTGTCATCCACTAAGAGCCTGGGGCAACCTTCCCTCAGCATCGCCTGGATCGTTTGGTTCAGCATCATCAGCATGTTGGCTTGAGCGAGGTTCCTTAGGTGGGAAGGGCGGGCGTAGCATGCTTGCAGCTGGCGAACCCGTCCGTGGAGCTGCGCGTAGCCAGAACTTCGGGGTAACGAGATATGCACCCAAGAACCACATGCTAGGCCGAGGATGCACGCTACAAGAAACGAAGTCTTTGCTCTCTTGCCGCGCGCGGGTGGTGTCCTATGGAACTTCCCTTTAAAAATATGCCAGAACATACAGCACCCTAAACCCTAAACCCTAAACCGCCTAAACCCTAAACGCGCACATCCTAATTCTACCAAGCAACCTCCTAACACTAAGCTGCCCTAAGCCCTGGGTTCAGACCCGAAACCCTGTCCCCTCAACCCGAAGCCCTAGATTCCCACCGGGCCTGCTTAGAGCACCCACCGCCCAGAACGTGGCCTGGGAATTTTCAGTCAACCCCCCCCCCCAAAAAATTGTAGAAAGGGGGTTTTTAAGGACTTATACATCATACATTGCCCCCCTCCGCTGTTATTTCACTTTCTAACACGCCTTCTTCGTTTTCATCATCATAATCACCTTATTCACTTTCCGGAGGGGGCTTCTAGGGGTTATTGACCAATATTGCCTTTTTACCCTCCTATTTCAGCACTTTTTCATCGTTAATTCCACCCTCATTCATTTTTCACTCTCACTCCCCAACATTCATTCCAATTCTCTTACCATCGCCCTTCATTCATTTCTCATATTTTTCATCCTACTTTTCCTAAGCTCCCTAACAATATTCTTACCAAAGCTTCTATTACTTAAAGTCCTTAATCATCATATTAATTATTTTTAATATGATGATTATTTAATCCATTTCATTTAACTTTATTGCTTTTCTTATCATTAGCTCTTTTTCTATTACCTTTTTCATTAGCTCACCGTGTTTTTTAGTGTTTATATGTCTTCTATATTGAGACCTTTTAATTACACATCCACATTTACAAGTCATAACAGTTATATCTTCATCTAAAAAGTCTCTTGAATTATACCTACTAATCATAGAGTTTATATGAAAAAGACTTTCAGACCTTGAAGCTTTATTCATTGTCATTCTGAAAATGTTTGTCATTATTATAACTTTTACCATATAAAGACCATCATCTGTTTCATAATTTAGTTTTCTCTGAACATAATTGATAATTTTGTTTATGTGATTGAACGTTTCAAAGAAGTTTTCAACGCCTCTATCTTTATATAATCCATAAGCTGTTTTTTCATAACTAAATATAGTGTTACAACATATAAGCTTTCTTATTGCTTCAAAATACGTTTCATTAATACCATAAAAGCTTAACATACAATCATTAACAATATTATTACCAAAGTTTAATCCTAATACGTCATTGATGAATTCTTCATAAGTTAGAAATAAACCGTCTTTCAAGCATTGTCCTATAAAATTAGTAACATCCTTATGTTTGTCTGGTCTGAATTTTCTTTCAACAATTCTTGAATTCGGCTCTCCTTTCATTTTTTCTCTTAATATTATAAGGCTTTTTGTCTTTAAGTGATTTTTATTTTAGGTTTCATTTTGGCTAGACTGCTTCAGATTTCGTTTCCACATTTCAATCATATCTTTACAACATTTGATACTCTTCAACTTACTACTTTTATTATCTATCTTTTTTGACAAGTCAAAATAACAAGATGACTTTTTATTAAGCCACATAACAAGTTCTTCTGAATTATTTTCATCTAATGCTTCTATTTTGCTATCATACTTAAATATTTTCTTATAAATATTTTCTATGTCCTCATTTAGTTCTTCAAGTTCAATTTCATTTATTTTCAGTTTTTCTTCTTCCTCCTTCAAATGTTTCTCACACATTACACTAATATTATAGGGCGTTTTGTCTTTAAGTCCTTTTATATTTTCAATCAACCAACAACAACTCGTGTCTATTATAGTGCTTTTCCCGACCTTCCAAAAGATAATATTTATTAAGTTGTGGGTCTCTTTTTACTTCCTTGACTTCATAAGTTCTTTCAGACCATTGACTGCGTGTCTCCTTCCTGCTGGTATAGTTGCCTTTTCCTTTATCAAATATTTTAACCTTATCTCCGACTTCAATCTTTGGATATCTCCTTAAATACTTTTCTTTCAACACTGTGTTAGCCTTAACTTCAACAGAATTCTCGTCTTTATGTGCTTCGTCTGGTATCATTTCTGTTGTTGAGTGAACCATCTTCTTATTATACTTATCCAAGACCGGTTTTAATAATATCGTCCAAGCCCCTTTCGTTTCTAAAGCTCTGTCACCAATCATTTTCTTAAATGTTCTAATCGCTCTTTCTGCTACATTAGCGTGAGTTAATGTTACGATGTGTGTAATGCCCTCGCCTTTGAAATAAGTTTGTAATTTCTTATAATTAAAAGCTCCATCGTGGTCGGTATAGATACTTTGCGGTTGTCCTAATACTTTGAAACATTCCAGAAAAGCTTTATAAACATCTTCACCATCTTTGTTTTCCATCGGCACTACGTGTGTCTTTTTACTAAAATTATCAATACAAATCAAACCATAACGCTTATACTCTTCTTTAAAGGTGTCAGTATCTTTCATCAAGCTAGTCATATCCATAATATCAACAGAATAAACAGCTCTCGCAAAAGGTGGCGAATAGCTGTTTGAATTCTTATAGTTTCTTCTTTGTTTATTAGGTTGTTTTCTAACCCATTCCTTGACTTCTTCCAATGTTATTATGAGACCATCTTTTTTAGCTTCTTCATACAAGCTTCTAACACTTCCATAACCGCGCTCTAAATCATAATATATATTTTCCAGAACTTCGTTTTTACTCATATTTAATATTAATAATATTTTATTAATATTAAATCATCCGAATAGCACCTTTCTTACAATTCTTTCTCCTAATTCTGCCTGTCTCCTTTCTTCCGAAAGTCTTTGACATTTTAAGCTTTTGTAGTGCTTACTTCTTATTGTATTTGTTGATAACATACTACCACATCTCTCACATTCGTATTCGTGACTGTTGTTTTTAAAGTAATTCTTAAAATAACCTTCTTCTCTATATTTAGCATTCAAGCGGTCATTATGAGCTTTCTTCTTCAACTTCCTTTGATTTTGCAACTCTTCATTTGGTTCAATTGAGTTCCACATTGCATCAAACAAATCTTCATCAATACATAATTTTTCTCCATTTTCTGAAACAAGAAAAGAATTCATTTATCTTATCTATTAAATATAAATATTTCTTTAAGTGATTTTTCTTTTAGGATAAAAATCATTTGAAAGAAATATTTATTTATCTACTTCTTCCTGACGAACTCCTAGACCTTATGTATTCAATAGTCCTTTCCGAACTGGCAACACTAACCGGTGGGGAACTTTGTAAATATTCAACTGTTCTATCAGAAGGCACTGAACTTTGAACCGTTTCCGGTGGGCTAGACTGAACGTATTCACTCAATGCTCCTTCTTCAACGGGCAGTAACGCACTTCTTCCTGAACTTCGTCTTGAACTTGATGAAGATGATGATGGCTCATAAGATTTTTTAACATTTACCGGAAGCGGTGCAGAAGCACCGCTTGCGCTTGATGTTTCATCAACCGGAAGCGGATTTCCGCTTGCGCTTGATGCTTCATCAGAAGCATCAACCGGTAAAGAAGAACTACTCGCTTGGCTTTCTTCTGTTGCTACACTTACCTGTCTACTTTGTGGGATATCTACTTCAACTTCTTCAAACATACTATCATATAGTCTTCTCATTAGGCTTCTCTCTTTTTGTTTCTCCTCTTTTCTATCAACTGATTTCTCATCACTTCTTATACTTGATGCTTCACTAACTTCTTCTTTAAATGCTTCTTCGGGAGTTCTCATATTTTCACTAACAGAAGAATTTGAAGATGAAGCTAAATTAAAATCCGTCTGAGTTGCTTTATTCGGATTATCATTATCATTATTATTACTAATATTCATTCTCTTATCATAGCTACTTAAATCAAACTCTTCAAAATCAACATCATCTAACAATATACCTTGCTGTGTTCGTGTCTGTCTTTCCGATAGTATTTTTAACCTTCTCGTTCTGGCTTCCTTTAACATTTGTTCATATGTAGGGCGAAGTTTAAGCATTCTATATATTTATTTATAAAAGACTTAATACGGCATTTTGTGCTCCTGCTATAAC
Source organism: Symbiodinium natans (assembly GCA_905221605.1). Classification (NCBI taxonomy): domain Eukaryota; class Dinophyceae; order Suessiales; family Symbiodiniaceae; genus Symbiodinium; species Symbiodinium natans. Next base: position 103,403 of record CAJNDS010002733.1, on the reverse strand, counting down.
GGCATCTTTAACAGCTTCTTTACCTGCTTCCAAAATTGCACCGCCTACCGCCTTTGCACCACTAGCAATAGCAGAACCTATACCACCACCCTTACCTTTTCCCTTTTTCATTTCTCGCCATTCCTTCATTCTACTTTGTAGCAACTGGTCATTGACGTGGTCAGTCCATTTTCCACTACCAATTAGTCCCTCTACAAATCTTAACAAATAGTCTTTCTTGGTTTCTGACTTACCTTTTCCTTTTATTTTTAGTTTATCCATTTCCTCTTGTTGTTCTTTTGTTAAGTTTATTCCTCTTAAATGCATTTGAAACAAAATGTCTTCAAAATTGACATCCTTCTGTCTCCACCTTTCAATTTTATTGTTATAATCAATCATCTCCTTGTGTTTTCGTGATTGTGGTGGCACTTGCGTTTCAACATCATCATCTTCAACCTCTTCATCGTCTTCCATTTGCTCCTCCTCTTCCCCTTCAATTGGTTCTAATTCTGGCATTTCGTCATCATCACCCGTAGCCATTGAATGAACCGGAACACCTGCGGGTAATGATTGAGAATGAACGTCAGCTAAATCGCTACTAGCGCTACTAACGACCCTGTTTCGCGCTTCCTTCATTCTTTGATTGTGAGCTTCCATTTCCGCCTGTATTCTAGATATTTCATCAACGCTTAATTCTTTTCCATCCAAAAGTTCAACTTCTAGCGGGGTGTTAAATCCACTTGAACCAACAGCTAAAACACCCGTTGAGGTTCCCTTTTCAATACCAACTTTTCTTAATTGTGCTTGTCTCAGTTCATTTCTAACTTTGTCTTCTTCCTGCTTCTTCAATCCTAGAAAATCAACATTATCAAACTGGCTCCCGTATTGATTGTTTCTAAATATAGTTGCTCGTCTGTCAATAACGCTTTCAATTGAAGGTCTATTCGGGTCGCCTTGACTTTCAATCATTCCTATCATTTCGTCATAAGTTGGACGTAATTTGAGTTCAGATTTCAACGTTTTAATCATATTATTAATTTAGATTATATTTGCTATAATATTTTTTAGGTCGGATTGACGTTTTTCCAGCTCTTCTTTTGTTCTAAATGGCATCATTGGTCTCTCTAATTGTCTGTTAACATCATCCAGCTGACCTTGATAAAGTGCTTTCTTCTGATGTTCCACCCAGTCATTCCTTAACCTAATGTTTTTGGCTCTGTTCTCGGCTTCTTCAACTCTTAACTTCATATCTTGTAATTCTTTTAACCTGCTGGAAACCCCGATTGAACTGTCCAAATCATAATACCTGCTGACTTGGGGCGCTCGCTTGAACTCTGCTTTCCCTTTCCAAATGCTCATATTATATTTAATAATAGATAATTATTATTAAATATAATTAATTTTCTTTCATTTGTTTTAGCTGTTGCCTTCGCTCCCTTCTTCTTCTATTAATTTCATCTCTGTTTTTATGTTTATACTCTCTTTTCTTTTCCAAAATGGTTTCCTTATTAAGCTCATAATGTTCTTTCTTCTTTCGCTTAATGTCATCTTTGTTGTTTTCATAATATGTTTTCATTATTTCTTTGATTTTGTCTTTGTTATTCTCTCTATATCTTTTTTGTCTTTCTAATATTGCCTCTAAATTTTCCCAATAATGCTTCTGGTCATATTCGCGAATTTTATCTTTGTTTTCTTTCCTGTATTCTTTTTTGTATTCCTTAACACGCTCTTTATTGTCGTGATAGTATTTCAAGCTTGTTCTTCCAGCAAGTTTTTTATTCAGTCCTGTTTGATATTCTCTAATAAACTCTCCTTCACGCTTTCTTAATTGGTCTTTGTTTTCACAAGGACATTCTTCAACCAGTTCAATATAAAAGTTTTCTTCACCTAGTTCTATCATTAAGTCATAAAGTTTCATACCACCTAAATTACCATATTTGAGTGTTCGTCTATGTTGTGCCATTCTTTGACTTAAACTTTGACAGGTGCTTCCGATATAAATATCATCACTGATACTATTTCTAATACAATATATTTTACCTTGTGAATAATCTTTTGTATTTCTAGACATATTGTTTATTATTGTTATATACTGTTTTATCTTTAAAACATACTGCTTTTGAACCTGTTAATTTGTTCAACCTTTTGTTGTTGTTTAGCTTTCCTAATTTCACTGTAATGCTGTTGTAAAAGTTCTGTTGCTGTTAATTGTTTAGGCGCTTCGGGTTCGCGTATGCAACGGGAAGCTTCGCGTTCCATCCTCACCGGCACACTTGGCACACTTGGTTTTGCTTCTGGTTTTGTTTCAACAGTTTGTTCAACCTTGGAATATTTAGCTTTCATCTCTTCTTCAATTTCTTTTCTTAATTTCTGTTCAACCTTTGAACCATAACTCGCCTTTTGCTTATTTACTGGTAATGTTTCTCTTGGTTGTCCCTTACAATATAACGGATGGGTGTTTCTTAAAGATTTTGGTAACATCTTTTTGTTACAGGCTTCACATTCAACCAGCTCCACCACTTTAACTGTTCTTGCTAGTTTCTTTGGTGTTGCTTTCGGTTTTGCTTTTGGAGTTGGTTCTGTTTCTATAACTTCATCATTTTCTTTTTTAACGACTTCTTCATTTTGTTCGGGTTTAACCTCATTATCTAAAACTTCACTGGCTTCTTCATTAACTTCATTACTGACGACCTCGGGTGCTTCTTCATTTTTAACCTCATCAACCTCTTCACTCGCCATTATTTAATATAGTATATATTTTTCTAATTAGATAATTCTCAACCCCTGAAAAATGTTAAACTGAAAGAGCAGTCAACATTGTTAAAATTCACTGTTTTGTTAAACTCGTCCGAAAATCTGAAATTGCACCTGCGTAGTATTTTATTACTACAATCAACATAATCAAACTCATTAACTTCATTATCAGTAATGATACCTAAATATGGAACAGTAACAGGGATTTTCTTAACTATTGATGAATTACCAGCTACCGTCAATTGATTAAAGTTGCTTATTTCGTTACAGTGCAAATAAAGGTTTTTAATCGGAACTAAATCAAGAAAGCCTGAAACGAAGGGTAAAGCAATTCCGTGAGTAGGTGTGTTATCAACAATATTTAGGACTTTGTTTATTGAATGTAAATTACTAACATCAATGCCTGTAAATTGGTTTTGATTTGCTATTACTTCTGCTTCTGTAAAAACATTGAAGATAAGATTAGCATAATTAACGGCTATTTGAATTTTGTTTAATCTCGTGTCATATGAAACTGTGTAAGTGTCGGTTCTAGCAACGTCAGGATTTCTACTATCAAAATAATCATTCAACCAGAATTCAATTCGTTCAGCAAGTTCCGCGCCGGAATAGTTACCTTCATCAATTGAAAAGATGCGATAGTCAATGATATCAGGATTTACCCCGTTAGGGTCTAACTGAAAGAAATAGAGGCTGTCATTAAAACCTTGTTGAATTGAAAACCAAGAATGCGGAATGCTCACTTCGTGTATTATGCACTTTATGTTATCTTCTAGTTGAACTGTTTCGGGCAAGTCAATAGTAAAATCGGATGAAGTGCCGGAGACTTTATAACTACTGTCAATATATATCTTCTTAAACTTTAACATAATAATATAAAATGTCCGAGAAAAATAATTTATAAGTTATTTTATAATGCATAGAAACAAAAGAAGAAATGAAGGTGTTTTATATGAAGCGCCTAACACAAGAAGCAAGATACATAATGAAGTTAAAGAAGAATTAGCTGGAACAGAAACCTTTTTAACTGATACGCAAGGTCTCCGTCTCGCATATGAAAGCCCTGACAGAATATATAGAAATGGAAGTCAGTTGTATATAGCAGGAACAAAAGACCCAGTTGATTTTTATGATGATTTAAAACTACCGTTTTACCAGACACGGAATACGAAACGTTATAAAGATGTTGATAAATTTATTAAAGACGGTGCTATTGAAATAGACGGTGAAAAACATTACGGAATTACAGATATAATTTCTCATTCATTAGGGTCGACGGTAAGCGCTCAAATAAATGATGATTACGGAAATATTTTCAGAACGAGAAGTTACGGCTCGCCTTTTGTATCAGGACAACGACCAGATGAGACAGGAACAAATTTGAGAATAAGAAAAGCCGGAGACCCCGTGAGCGCTTTTGATGGAGGTAGTTTAACATTAAATAGTAGCTCTTTAAATCCTTTTGATAATCATAAATTCGCTGATATTGCTAACATTCACAATAAAACAGGAAATTTACCGATAACACAAGAAGAATTTTTACAACAGTTTGATTAATTATATCTAAATATTATTAATAATAATGTTTCATTACAAAGTGCGGACTTATGAACAGATGGAAAAGACGAAGCCAGAGAAGAAATTTAAACAGAACAGCTACGAAGAAATAAGGAAGTTAGTTGAAGAAAATGATATTGAAAGACCAGAAATAAATAGTATAGTTAAGAAGAAGAATATAAAAGAAAATACATATAATTTTAAATTATTTGATTAAATATAATTATAAATTATATTTAATTAAATTTTCTAATGGTGTATATATAGTTATGGAGACATTCAGTCCGGAAGATATTCTAGTTGATAACCTTTCATTTAAATTGAATAAAGGTAGTTCATACATAAATGATAGAAGAAGCGTAAGATTTTACAGTCAATCCACAAACGTGTTTACTCCCAGCAGTGGTAACCGTGTAATGAAATTTTCTTTGAATGGTGAAGATAACACTTGGTTAGACCCTCAAAGTGTTAGAGTATGCTTCACAGTTAAAAACAAAGACAATACACTTAACAGAAAATTACGACCAATAGCCCCGCCTTATTCCTTTTTTAGAAGAATGCGAATTATTGCAGGTAGTCAGGTTCTCGAAGACTTTGATAATTATAATCGTGTTCATCAGATGTTTTCAAAACTGATGTCACAAGGAGCACGAAAAGACGAAGCAAATGAAGGGTTTGGTTATAGATATGATGACGAAATTAAAACATTGAAAAAACAAGTTGGTAGTGAAAACTTAATTTATGATGTTGATGCTGTTGCAATTCCTGGCTTTAAAAATGAAATGACAGTCTGTTTTAAACCGTTAGCCGGCATCTTTTCACAATTTAAGTATTTACCACTGAAATATATGGGTAATTTAACAATTGAATTAGAATTAGTTAGTAGTGCCCTTGATTGTATTGTGAACCCTGATGATTATGATGAAGCAGATACAGCCATTGCTCAACTCCTTCGTGAAAAATTTACAAAAGATGTTGCGCTTCCTGGCGGTAACGCTACCAATACATCAACAGATTTTGAACTGAACAACGCCTTTGTTCAGTGTGATGTTTGCACCCTTGATAACAATTTAAATAACGAATATGTTAAACATCTATTAGAAGGAAAAGGTCTTCCCATAACTTATACAACTTATATTACTCAATCACAATCAGTAGAAGGTTATGACAGTATCAGCGTTCCAGTTATTCGTTCAGTATCTAAATTAGTTGCATCTTTTATTACCTTTTATAGAACTGACCAACCAAGTTTAGGATATGAATATACTAATAAGCGTTTCTGTCGTTTTTATCATCCTCATCAATCTCACGATGGAGCAGTAGAAGGCATTTACGACATTAATAAAGACCTTGAATTCCAAATTCAATTAGGTTCTAAACTGTTCCCTGAATATCCTTGTAATTCATTAAGTCAGTGCTTCTATCATTTAAGAAAGACGTTAAATCTTCCGGTATTCCATCAACATAGTATTTCCATTGATTTTAAACAATATCGTGACCGGCAGTTTATTTTCGGTTTTTCATTTGAGAAAGTTCCAGACAGTAGCTACACAGGAATAAACACAAGAGCCGGACAACAAATGTTGATAAAAATCAAACCAGCAGGGTCGTCCATTCCAAGAGATGATATGCCCGACGAGATGTTCATCACCTTGTTGAGTGAGCAAATATTAGAGGTGAAGGACTTAGGTCTGAAAGTTTACGATTAGATGAGAAACATCTAATCCTAAATCGCTACGCGGTTTACGATTAAAAAATAAACATTGTTAAATTAATTATCTAAATTAATTTAATAATGACCTTAACACTGAACAATACAAATACATTAACAGCTAATAATATTGTTGTTCATGGAACAGCCTTGAATGATTTATACGCTACAAAAGCTTATGTAGATACTGAAATAGCAAACTCTGGCGGAGGCGGTGGAGGTGGTGGCATAAGTCAGACCGATTTAGATAATGCAATAAATCCGATTATAGCAGTTAATGACGGTCAGAATTTAGTAATTACTGACATTAATAATAATCTTGCAAATAATTTTCAGACGACAGCTCAACTAAATGTTAATTTTTACAATAAAACGGAGGTTGATAGTGCTATTGCCGTAGTTGATGGAAAAAGCCTTGCTAATTTCAATGCTATAAATGCTACTAATACTAATTTAACTGATAACTATAAAAACAATACACAACTTGCTAATGACTACTACACAAAAACAGAAATTGACGCTAATAACTGGATTAATAATACATCGTTGGCAGGTTATGCTTTAACTTCTACATTAACAGCAAATTATAAGAACAATACTCAGTTAGATAATGACTATTACACGAAGGCACAAATTGATGCTAATGGCTGGATTGATAACACGGCATTAGCACCATACGCCACAACCGCAACGCTAACAGCAAATTATAAAAACAATACACAATTAGATAATGATTATTACACGAAGGCGCAGATTGATTCTAATAATTGGATTGATACAACAGCACTTGCACCATATGCTTTAACTTCTACATTAACAAGCGATTATTTAACTTCTACACAAATTGGTGTATCATATTACAATAAAACCGAAGTTGATGGATTAATAGCGGGAGTAAGTGGCGGAGGTGGTGGTGTTACTAATCCTATTGAATTAGTGGATGCTAATACAAGTATTGAAAGATATACTAACGCCACAAAATCAAACATATCATTAGATTTATCAATAAATGAAACAGCAAGCGCCATAAGATTAATTAACGGAACTAATGACGATACTGATACAAATACTTATATTGAATGTAATAACACAACTAACGGAACAGTATTTTATAAACAGGTATTTTTTGAAGGAACACCAATATTTAATAATGATACTTTATTATTGCCAATATCTACTAATGGTATTTCATTATGGAGAATATCTAATAATACCAATCCAACATTAAGAATAAGAGACGGAACAGCACAATGGATATATGTTAATAATAATTTAAAATGCACTAACGCTAATACAGAAGACGGAAATATTATGATTTTGAATGATAATTCATCAGTTAATAATTCTAACAGAATGAGATTAGGAAGTTTAACAAGTGCAGAAGTGGGAATAGGGAAAGCAAACGAAAGCGGATATTTTTTATCAGTAGGAGGAACAACAAAAGTTGAAAATTTAGAAGTGAATAATAATATTACAATGAACGGAGATATGATAACAACAACAAATAATAATGGTATTGAAGTATTTAAGAATACAACAGACGGCAGTGATGTTTTTAAAGTGAAAAACGCACAAGCATATCTTAAATTTAGGTCATTTAGTATTGATGCTTATAATACATCAAATGACTCATCGCAACAATTATTTTTAAATATGAACAATGGCAATGCTGTAAGATGTAATAAATTGGGAATAGGAACGAACGCAGTTGTTGACGTTCTTAATGTAGGTGGTGGTAATGCTAATTTTGGTTCAACAGTTAGATTTGGTGGAGTTGCTACTTTTAACAATGATATTTTAATAAATAATAGAGGAAGAATATATCAACAAGGCAACGCGAATTCTTCATTAAATTTTATAACAACAACAGAGCAGAACTTTTGTATTCAATCAAATAGATTAGTAGACCCAACACCATCTGATATTTTTATTCAATTAAATGATGTAGCGGGAATTACATTAAATAAACCAACAGTATTTAATGATACAGTTAATACAATAGGTAAATTGACGTGTGAAGGTGATTTTGATGTAGATATTGGAGCAACGGGAACGCCAGAATTCAGAGTATTAGGTAGTTCTGTTAATTTCTTTGAAAAAGCAAGTATTACACATACTCAACTGGCTGGACCAATAGACCAAATATTTTTAAGAAATCCGGATACAAACGGAGATACAATAATAGAAATAGGAACTAAAAATGTATTAACTGTTAATGATGTTGGTATTGATGTTATTGGTGACATTAGTTATTCTGGTAGTATTGGACCTAGTTCTGATAAACGGCTTAAAGAAGATATCAAAGAAATCAATTCAAAGAAAGCAGTTGAGTTAATAAAATACATTGTTCCAAAAACTTATAAATTTATTGATAAAGAGAAATACGGTGATAGGTCTTGTTGTGGTTTTATTGCTAATGATTTTGTATCTGATAAGATGCCTCCTGAATGGGGTAACATAGTTAGGGAAGGAAGAGATGGATATTTAAAGTTTGATTATAGCGCCACTACATCTATTTTATGGAGTGCTTTACAACAAGCTTTTAATGAAATAGACGAGTTAAAGAAGGAAGTAAAAAAGTTGAACCGTTCTACATCTCCCAAGGCAAAAGCAAAAGCGAAAAGTAAAAATTAATTTTATCTAAAATATTAATATAATATGGGTAATATGTTTACAAAGAAGTCTAATAATGATAATTGTTATGTAACTGAAATAAATAATATTGATGAAGACCAACTGGATTTAAGCAATATTGATAGATTACAAATTAAAGTGTTAAAGGAAATTATTAAAGATGTTAAAGAAGTGAAAGATAAAAAGAGTGATAAAATATTTTACAAGCTACCGGCTATAAATTTATGTAGCTATTCATTAATATGATTAATAATATTATTGATATGAATAATATTAATCAATCACTAATTTAGCATCAAAACGTTTATAAAACATATCATTGACATCTGGCTTCATAAGGTTAATGAATAAGAAACTGTATGGTTCTTCCGTAGCTATGTTATAAACTTCTAACAATAGTTTCTTTGCTTCTGCTAGGTTCTTGGCGTCCGCCACCGTTGATTTCTTAATTAAGACGGCACTTAATTCTTCAACCATTGTCTCTATCTCTTTGTAGTTTCTTAAACGGAAGAAGAACAACTGACGACTATTGACACGGATAATAGGACTTAACGAATTAAACTTTTGAGTAGCCGTTATAATACATATTGCTTTATGTCTACCTCTCACGTATAGTTGATTTAGTAAAGGTGAGTTTCTTGAAAAGCTTTTAGAATCCGCGAAGTCATCGACTATTATCAATATTGAATGTAATTGTTTATGGTCGTTCTTCTTTTGATATTCAGTTATCTTATGTTGTCTTGATATAACTGCTTCTAATTCTGATGGATTGTATTCATCAAAGAAACATTTTTCTTTTTCTGTATCAACCTTCAATTGTGTTTGTATATATCGTTTAACAGGTGTCCAATTAGGGTCAATGGAAACCGAAGGAGACCAGACATAAACTCGTGCGAAGACGTCTCTGTAAATGTCTAGAATAAGCGACTGTAATAAAATTCCTTTACCACTTCCTGATGGTCCTGTTATAATCATTGAGAACGGTAACTTTGGAGCTACTTCATATTTAGATTGTTTAAAATCGTATTCCTTAACGTTTATCGGTTTGACTATCGGAATATTACTCATTAATAATATTTAGAAATTAATTTCTATTAAATAGTGGGTAAAGGACAGACCCCGTATTTTGCGCCCCTTGTATTGCCAGTGAAATAATCTATATCGTTATAAATACTTACTAGCTCACAGAGTAAGATATTATAACAATGAATTCAGAATTCGTTTTGGAGAAGAAGAACCCCGCTATGGTATTGTTAATAATTATTTGTAATTATTAATAATATAAATGAGTGATACTAGTAAGAAGTCTAGTAAGCGTGGATTTCGTATTGATACAAAAGGTATATCTTGCATTCCTTGCAGATGTAAAAAACAACTTTATCATAAAGAAACTAAAACAACAACAGAAAATAGTATAACTACTACGAACACAATAGAAGACAGAAGAAACATAAAATTCGGAAGTAGTAGAAATGTTAGTCCAGATGTAATATTTAAACCAGAAAGTGCCTTGCAACACGGAAGCGTTGAAATATGCGATACAGGCTTTGGTTCAAAAAGTATTACACCGGAAGAGCTAGAAGAGAGAATTGACAAATTAGAAACATCAGTTGAAGAAGTTAAAAAAGATGTTGATGAATTAAGATTACAAAAGCTAATAATAAGTTTGTAAAATAGTATAATATGAAGAAAGAAGATTTTAATATTGATTTTAGTGAAAAGCCTAGAATAACAGGAGAAGAAGGGAAAATATATAAACAATGTAGCGTTTGTAATGGATTTAAGGAATTGACAGAGTTTAGACATAAGAAAAAGGCAGGTAGGATTAATAAAGTGTGTAGAAGGTGTTTGGATAGGTCTTGTGAATATCATAGGAGAAACTTAATGATGATACATAATAATAATAAAGCAGACGAAAATAATTAATATTATTTAAAGAGATAATATTAACTATTCTAGTGTCTCCACTCACCTATACCGTGCCAGCATTCGCTAATTTGTGTTTTTATGGGATATAATATTTCTACTCGTTCATCGTGTGTCATATTTTTGTTTTCAAAAATATCTTTCAATATCTCAATAACTGTATAATAATTGGATTGCATTACAAGAGCACCACCTCTATTATATATCTTCTCACCGTTGGTTTTTATTAATTTTTCATTCATTATATTTTCATATATTTCTTTCATCCATTCGTGGTTAGGTTGTCCATACTCATTAAAAAGATTAAGATAATGAATAGCATATACATTATCATCACGTTCTCGGTATTCATTAAAGTTTTTCGTTAGCATTTTAATTACATCATTATATTCAGGGTAAGGGTTCTTTTTGATGAATTTTTTAATAATTTTCTTCGCTTTATTAGAGTTCATATCACTATTATATTAAGGCGTTTTGTCTTTAAGTCCTTTTGTATTATTTTATAGAAAAATGCCCGAAGGGAAGACTTTTTACACTATCTATATAATAGCGCTTATTGTCATATGATGATAGACTTTGTTTTATTTGATTGATTGTGTAGATTTGGTGGTTCTTGCTTCTTATGCTGTTGAAAGATACTTTGTCAGATTGTGTTGTTTCTAACGTCTGTTCGTATTTCTTAAAGGTCAGTTCTTTCTTCACTTTGTGTTTTACTATGCCTTTTGATTTCTTTTCTTCCTTGTCTTCCTTATGAACTTTGAAAGCATATGATTTAGGTTTCAAGCCTATGAAGTGTGTCATAATCTTACCATCGCACTCATCTTTAAATTTACCAAGAACCTTTTTATTAGTCGGGTCATAACATTTATGATTTTTGTCATAACCGCTAAAATCCATATGTGTGGAGAGCTCTTTGAAATCATCATATATATCTTCCGTTTTTGTGTGTATAACGAAGCTGTCTGTGTCAGTGTATATCAGATTGATATTTTCTTTATATTTTTGTTTTAAAACATCATAATAAAACGAATACATATGTAATTTAGATAAGTCTAGAATTGACATTCCAACATAAATAGGTTTGTTTAGTTTCACTGTTTCCTTCAACTTTTCAACTCCTACAAGATTTTCGTTTATAATGTGTCTGTGTTTGTAAGTGGGATTATTAACGCACTTTTGAAATCTTTCGGGTGTATCAACCAGTTCAAAATTTATATGTTCTCTTACATTTTCCATCGTTTTTCCATACACCGCGTTGTTCATTAATTTATACATATCCTTTTCAAAGTCCGATGTAGCTTGCTTTCTCTTGTCTGTGTTGAAGTCAATCCACGGTTTTAGCCATTGCTTTTGTTTGAACTCTATAACTCTATTAACCTTTTTAAGTTTTAGTCCCTGTTTCAAATAGTATCTTAAAATGTTAATGTGAAGAACATAATTGGATTTGTCATTTACATTTAATATTAATTTCTTGGTCTTTTCATCTTTTGGGTCTACACCTACCACTTCACCGTTTTTATAGGTTTTTGTGTAAGTTTTTCTGTATATTTCTTTTTGTGCTTCCGAAAGCATATCAGCAGTAACATTCATAATTTCGGGTGCTAGTGGATAATCAGAATGATTATCGTGTAACTCTTTTGGATATTCTAAATCAACATCTAAAATATAGCCAGTGGAAAGGTCGGAATAATTTTTGATGTCGTCTTCGGTAAATTGTCGTTCTATCCATCTTATATCTTTATAAGGTAACTTTTGACACATCGCCAGACCGTAAAGATTGTTAGCGTCAAGGTAGTTTATGTAAGAAGAGGGTTTAGTTTCATCGTAAAGTTCTTCCATATACTTATTGTTTGCTTCTGCTTTTCTGTGCGAGACCTGACACATTCCTCCACGAAGCCCCTTCTCAACCATTTTATAAATTTCTTCATCATAGATTAAGTCCAGTTTTATTCCTGTTTTTAATAACATAGCATCCCAAGCGAAGTTAGGTAAAGTGAAGTAGTGAGCGGGGTCAAGCTGATAATCTTCAAGACATTTTGTTCTGAAATTTTCAAAGACATCGGTCAATAATAAAACATCTGTTTGAAGGTAAAGGTCGTGATATTCACCTAAATTTTGTATGTTAAAGTGCTTGTATATCTTCTGTGCCCTTTCATATTCTTCTTGTTTTATGTGCTCTTCCGTAAGCTTACTGTAAAATTCTTCTATTGGTGGTAATTCTTTTTCGTTGAACTTGTTGAAGTTATCAAAATAGTCATATGGATAAACGCCTTTGTCAGTTAATAAGTCAAGACATTCGTCTGATTTTATATATTTACTCGTTTTGCTGTATTTGAAGTTGTCCTGCCAGTTTGACCTTTTTTCATTATTCTCGTACGAGGCAGAGCCTCCTAGAACGCCTCCGGCGTTGTACTTCGTTGATTTTACTAGCTTGTCTAGTGACGAAGATAAGAAACTGAAACTATCTTTGAATTCTAGCTGTTTAACTTCAAAAGTTATGAACTTTTCACTGTTCTGCGCTATTACGTTTAACTGTTCTTTCTTTGTGTTGAGCTTTTCCAAGTTAGATATAATGAGATGCGCGTCGTAGTTTTTAAGGTTGTGAAAGAAAACGGGAATTTTAAAATATCTGAAACAATAATCAAGATTACATTTTACGTGTGCGGCACCTCTATATTTCCCTGTAAAGTGACAGTGGTCTCTAACCTTCATTTGGTTTTTGCTTTCACTGAATTTTTGATTACAAATGAAACATCTTGTAGCTTTTTTAAACTGTGCTTCTTCTTCATCTGTTAAATTCAATGGTTTAACATCTTTCATCTTATCAAAAACATCTTCTCTTATTTTATTCATTGTATCACAAAAATTATCCATACAGTCTTCTCCGCGGTATAGATAAGGTGTCATTTCGTTCGTTATTGAGTTTACAACGTTTAACATAAAGCCGGACGGTTGATGATGTTGATAAGTGCCTTTAATGCCTTCTTTTGAATGTGCTGTTAAACATTCAAAATCACCATATATTACATAAGGAGCTTTCAGCTTTTTGTAATGATTTTTGAACTGCATTTTTTCGTGTTCTTCCGGCATCTGTGTAGATTGGACTTCATTAGCTAGACAACCTTTTGTTATGTGATTTGTTAAAAGCGTTTCTTGTTGAAAGCCTTTTTGACAATACATACAATGAAATAACTTTGCTTTGTGTTTGTTGGTTTGTGAAAACATTAGCTTGTTGTAATCCTTGATTAAAACATAATGATTAAAAACGTCGTCGTGGTCTATTCGTAATAGATTTACGTGGCAAACTGGCTTTGAAATTGTTGTTATTCTGTCTGGTCTTATTGTTTTATTGTCTTCATCTATGGTATAAACATTTATTGATATTGTTCTTCCGTTTATTTCTTCAAAATGAGTAATGTCATCATTACAAACTGGATAATTCATATCATCCCATTTTAAGAAACTGTCACAGTCAATATACTTTTTATAATGATACATTCGTTGAGGGTGGTCTTTCTTGAATATTTCATAAAACTTACATAAGACACAGTATCTAAAACACATATCATCGTCGTTTTTAATGTTGATACAAGCTTTCTTTCTCATAATCCATTCGGGTAAATCAAAATATTTTCCTGCTCGTGTAGGGTCGTATTTGTCATAATGTATTGTTATTTTATGAATTTTTTTAATTCTTAATCCTGACCTTTCTATTTGTTTTTCTGCTACTGTTATTTCTATGTCTTTGCCCATATTGTTTAAAGCATTTATTAAGTCTTCTTCATTGAATATATTATATCGTCTAGATTTTATTGAGTGTATTATTTCGTCTTCTGTTTCTATGTCGTCAAAAGCAATTTCAACAAAAGCTATAACTTTCATTGACTTGTGTTTTTTAAGGTATTCGTTTAGTTTTTCTTTTTGGTGTATGAAATAAGATAAGCCTTTCATATGAGGAAGTTTTATATTAGAGATTGAATAGGTGTTGGCGTAAGATTTTAAAGCCGATTGTTCGTCGGTGATTGTGGCTTTTTGTTTAATGGCGTATTTCTTTAAAGCATTTCTAGCTATAATGCCTTTGGATGCTTTTTCAAGGATTTTAAATCGTCTGTATTGAGGAGTTTTGGAAACCTGTTCTAGTTTTGATTTTAATTTTTTCACGAGTGGCTTTTCTTTATTATATGGATATTCAACATCATTTATAATAACCTTTTTGTATTCCTTATTACCCTTACGTTTTATGTTTGCTTGTTTATCTGAAAATAAAAATTTTAACACAGAAATATACTCCCCTTGCTCCATTATAATATAAGGTGGCTTTTCTTTAAGTGATTTTGGGCTAGGGTTGGCGTTGGCTCCTAGGATTTCTCGGATTTTGGTTGTAACGTTTTACTCGGAATGACGTTTTAAAATCTTGAACAGAATTTTTATGTTGATTATTATTGTTTTGATTTTTTGTGTAATCATTTTGATATTGTTTGATAATGAAAATGTTCAGTTTTCAACAATTGAGCCACACAAAAAAAACTTGAACCAAATGTCTGCGGGGGAAACGGGAACCGAAACTAGGGAGGTTTTAGGGTTTTCAACTCTCGCGCGGTTGAGCCATTAGGGTAACAGAGCACACAACCACAAACAAACCACAACAACCCTGAACAAAACCTAAAAACCCTGAACAAAACCGAAAAACCCTGAACAAAACCGAAAAACCCTGAACAACCCTGAAAGCGTAAGCACACTTAGGTCATCGCAATGCTTTTGACTGTTAAACAGTCGGATTTCCCGAAGTGTCCGCTCCAAGTTCTGAGACGACTTTAAAAGCCAATCCTTTTCCCGAAGTTTCCTAAACAACCCTATCCTAAACAACCCTATCCTAAAACCGAGCGGGCTCGTGGCGTCTGATAGACGATGATGTCGTTGTCTTCACAACCTCGGCGGTGGGCTCAAAATGAATAATTATCTTATACTGTCAATGATTGTTGTCAAAAGCATTCGGTGGCATTTCCTTTTCAAGCGGTTTCTCAGGTGTGAGTGCGGTTTTGACTACCACCAATGCCACAGCATCTTTACAGAAATGGCACTGAGCAAGTCAAGCGATGATGCCTAGCAAGGTCTCACTCATCATATCATAGCATCTGAAAGATGCCCTTCACGAAGCGGTCTCTGGCGCTCCTGATTTGGACGATTTCCCCGAGTTTTGTGTGTCATTTCCCCGAGGGCTCGGCTATGATTAAACATAAGTGTCAGAATTTCCCGGGGTTTATTTCCCCAAGCACGGGGTTAGGGGATTTATTATATAATTAGTAGCAAAAGTCCTATTTCCCAACACGCGGGGTCTGGGGAAATTTTGATGGGGAAGCCGACTTCAAGTTTCCCCGAAGGTGTTTTCAAAAACAGTCCTGTGGTGGTCGCTCCCTCCAACTGCTTACGCTCAATGGTCTTCTCCAAGGTCATGCGGAAGCCCTCCCAAGACATACGGGAAGTCTCGGTCAGGTAGCCTTTGTAGATAGCATATGTTGTCAGTGCTCTCGCTGTCTCATTGAAGAGGTCGGTGAGGGCGATGGTCTGGTCAATCCTCTCAAAGAACTCGCTGTAGCATACCTTGCTGATAAAGTCGATGCGGGACGCCTCGTTGTTGGTAGCAAAGATGAATGCTTGAATCTTCTTACACTTCTCCACGGGGAGGTTGGCGATGACGTTGTCGATGCCGTTGGCGCTGATGAGCAACTCGGTCACCTGCTGGATGAACTGCTTGTTGAGGCTGAGGTCGGGGATGCCGAGGTTGAGCACGTGGGCGGTTGCCATCTGCAACTGCAACTGCTTTGCGTTAATCTTCTCATCCTTGCTTGTGGTTGTTGTAGAGCGAGCCCGCTTGCCACCGCCAACAATGGGAGCTCGTGTCTGAATGACAGCTCCATCTTTGATGCCCCATCCTGCGAGGGTGCGTCGGGCGTGCTCTTTCATACTCATCTCACCAGCCACGAGGTAGTCCAACTCTTTAAGGAACTTGGCTTTGAACTTCGGGAAGTTGGTCTTCAAAGCGTCGCGGATGTCCTTGAAGGTAGCGGTGGTAGGAAGGGAAATCGTGTAGGTCTCGCCTGCGATATTGATGTTGAGTGTCAGCATCACTGTTTTCTTCTTTTCCTCCTTCTTCGCCTCCTTCTCCTGCTCTTCGCGCTTCTTCTTTTCTTCCTTTTTCTTGGTGTTAATCGCCTTGATCAGCTTTTTGTTGAGAGCCACCTTGCATTTCCAAAAGAACGTTGCCTTTTGAAGCGCCTGCTGGTGCAACTTGTTAAGCTCATCGATGTCTGTTGTTTTGTTCATCATCTCCTGAAACTCGGCGTCGATGAACTCCTCAACGATAATCGGGGGGTCGGCAGACGATGAAGCAACTTCGGTAGTGGAGCCGGAACCATCGCCTGACGGGTCGGGGTCTTTGTCGCTGTCTTGCTTCTCCTGACCATCGGTGCTCTTGTTGTCGTCCTCCTCGTCGGTTTCCTCGTCCGAAGAAGCTTCGTCCTCCGAAGCACTGGAAGCCTCCGAAGCAACCTCTGGCAACACAGCTGGCGGGTAGCCAGCAGAAGCGGTGGCGACTTCCTCGCCCTCTTCAACAACTGGCACTGACTGTTTGGGAGCCATTGCTTCAACAA
Organism: Symbiodinium natans; assembly: GCA_905221605.1. NCBI lineage: Eukaryota > Dinophyceae > Suessiales > Symbiodiniaceae > Symbiodinium > Symbiodinium natans. The sequence continues at coordinate 86,192 of CAJNDS010002733.1, read as the reverse complement.
AGCAAAGGACAAAGTGAGCTGAAAACTTTGAGATTGTACAGGATGCTTCGGGATGAATACGTTCAATCAACTGCTCAGTCGTGACAAACGTTGAACCTGCATCAATTGAGCTTCGGCACTCCGAGCGTCCGACTGATTTATTGAAGAAGTCACCGTCGTCGTTGTAGATGTAGATGTAGATGCCGAAACAGCAAGACAACTGCCCTATGATGGTTAAGGACTTTAAGTAATAGAAGCTTTGGTAAGAATATTGTTAGGGAGCTTAGGAAAAGTAGGATGAAAAATATGAGAAATGAATGAAGGGCGATGGTAAGAGAATTGGAATGAATGTTGGGGAGTGAGAGTGAAAAATGAATGAGGGTGGAATTAACGATGAAAAAGTGCTGAAATAGGAGGGTAAAAAGGCAATATTGGTCAATAACCCCTAGAAGCCCCCTCCGGAAAGTGAATAAGGTGATTATGATGATGAAAACGAAGAAGGCGTGTTAGAAAGTGAAATAACAGCGGAGGGGGGCAATGTATGATGTATAAGTCCTTAAAAACCCCCTTTCTACAATTTTTTCCCCCCCCCCGCCCCCCCTCCTGGAATCAATTGTGGGACCTGCCCTTGCAGGTGGTCTCGAAGTCTGAAGCGCTTGTCAGGGTGGGAGTCTTGAAGGCAGCCCTTAAACCTAAAAGGCAATGGTTTTGGTGGCGGCCCGCGGTCAAAGCTCACCGCAGGGGAGAAGCAGATACCTGGCACCAATGAAAACTGTTTGTTTGCATTGGGAATATGTGCCTTCGCCTGACATGCCGCCGCCCCCCCCCACCCCAAAAACAAAAAAAAAACTAATAATTATAACCTGGATGTGTCGGGGCGCCAGTTCCACATGGCACTTACTGCCGCTGCGCGGCGAGACGCCCTAAACCCTAAACCCTAAACCCTAAACCCTATAAAAACTCGTCCCAGGCCTTGCACCTGGGAAGGCGAGGCTCCGACCAAAAAACGAGGAGATGACAGGCACGTAGTTCATCCAAAACCTGGGGGGGTTCAGGGTTTAGGGTTTAGGGTGGGGTGTAGGGTGTAGGGTGTAGGGTGCAGGGTGCAGGGTTTAGGGTTTAGGGTTTAGGGTTTAGGGTTTAGGGTTTAGGGTTTAGGGTTTAGGGTTTAGGGTTTAGGGTTTAGGGTTTAGAGTTTTTGGTTTCGGGGGGGGCGGGGGGGGGAATTGCACGGGGCGCTTGGGTGTTTGTGTGCTTGCAGTCGGGTTTGGGGTTTAGGGTTTAGGATTTAGGGTTTCGAGTGGTTTAGGGTTTAGGGTTGGGCCCTAAGCCGCAGGCTGCGCAGGCTGCCTTATTCGGGCTGCGCGTATGCCTGGGCGTCGCCCGCCCCTTTCGCACGGCGTCCAAGCCCCCAATGAGGCGAAGAATGCGAGTCGGAGTTTCTCTGGGTTGAGGTATGCACACAGAAAGTAGAACCCCCAAATGGTACCCTAAACCCTAAACCCTAAACCCTAAACCCTAAACCCAGCTATTGGGTCATCCTTAGGAACCCTTAAAGGAATCTACTTTTTGGATTCCGCGTGGTCTGGGAAAATGAGGATATGGAATAAGGGCCTGCTCTGGGACACCCCCACCCCAGACCCCCCCCCCCCCCCCCCCCCCCCCCCCAAAAAAAAACGACCCACACCCCAAACCCAGACCCCAGACCCCACCCCAGACCCACACGAATCTGTCTGAGCCGCACTACTTGACAGACAGTCACAACTTAGTAACTTCAAGAACGTCGGCAGAATCACGAAACCAACCCCTCCACTTTTCCTGAAAGCGACCACGTGCGAAGCCTCCCAGCCAAGGCTTCTGCAGTCAACCTGGTGACGGCCAAAACTAAACCCAGAACCCTAAACCCTAAACGCAAAAAGCCTACTTTTCGTGCCCTTGCGTAGCAAGACCTTAGGGGATGGCGCGGCAGAGAAAGAGAGAGAGAGAGAGAGAGAGAGAGAGAGAGAAACCGTAAAACCCGCCTGTTGTGCCTGCCATTGTCAGGAGCCCAGCTCAAGCCAAACGTAGCGAGAACTTCTGCATCTACTTCGCACAATATGGGGGGGGTGGGGGGGGGGGGTTCTCCGAAAACATGGGTACCCTCTTTGGGGGTCCCTTCAAGGGGATGCTACTTTCTTTAGGCCATAAAAGGGGTACCCCTAGTTTGGAAATACCCTATGTACCCAAACCCTAAACCCTAAACCCTTTTGCAACTGGACTCCTTGCTGCCAGGATGCCGAACCTCTGAGAAGAGCCGTAGAGCGCAGGAAAAGCAAGCAGGCACGAAAGACATTTTGCGCAGGTTTTCACATCAATCTTGATATTAATCACTCTAGCCCTAAACTCTAAACCCTAAACCCTAAACCCTAAATCCCAAACCCCAAACCCTAAACCCTAAACCGCAACTTAAAAGACCCAAACACGCCGGGAGGCGACTGCCACCCTGGAGCCGTGGGCGCCACGTCACTGCAGGCCATGCTCGCCTCCGCCTTTATCCCGGAGGATGTCGAGTCTACGCTTGTTAGGGTCTGTGGTTTAGGGTTTAGGGTTTAGGGTATAGGGTTTAGGGTTTAGGGTTTAGGGTTTAGGGTTTAGGGTTTAGGGTTTAGGGCTTAGGGTTTAGGGTTTAGGGTTTGGGGTTTAGGGCTCAGGGTTTGGGGTTTAGGGTTTAGGGCTTAGTTTAGGTCGTTGCCTGGTTTCGACTATCATCGATGAAGTATACGTAGTTTTAAGGTACCAACAACCATGGACAGCTTGCATCGTTGTCATGGCGCCAGGTGCTACCAATGAGATGTGTTTTTTTTAGGTTTAGGGTTTAGGGTTGAGGGTTTAGGGGTTTAGGGTTTAGGATTTGGAGTTTGGGGTTTAGGTTTTAGGGTTTAGGGGTTTAGGGTTTAGGGTTTCGGGTTTAGGGTTTGGGGTTGTGTTTAACGCTGCCTTTGGCACCGCTTGAGGTTCATGTTTCAGCAGCCAAAGACTTGAGACATGACGCATGAGGCTCTTGGTGGGCAAAAATCCTAGATGATGGGGTTCTTAAGGGAATGAGGGAACTAGGGCCTTCGCATGCCCTTTAAGGGAGTATATAGGGTACCTCAGTCCCTCATTCCCTACTGAAACCAGCCAGTTGTTCGATGATGGGGTTCTTAAGGGAAGGGGGTTCAGGGGGTTCAGGGGGTAACCCAAGGTTCCCAAATACTCCCTAAGCTTCCCTAAGCTTCCCTAAGGTTTTCTGTGTACCTGCCCCCTCCCTTAAGAACCCTATAACTAGACCCACCTAAACCCTAACCCTAAACCCTAAACACTAAAACCTAAACCCTAAACCCTAAACCCTAAACCCTAATCCCTAAACCCTAAACCCTCAACCTCTCTACCATATATACCTAAATTTTAAACACGAATTTGGCGTTTCGACCCCCATTGTTCAGCACGAATTTGGCGTTTTAACCCGTCTGACCTGTTTGGCCCCCCCATTGTTCAGCACGAATTTGGCGTTTTTGACCCGTCTGACCCATTTGGCCACCCATTGTTCAGCACGAATTTGGCGTTTTGACCCGTCTGACCCGTTTGCCCCCCCCATTGTTCAGCACGAATTTGGCGTTTTGACCCGTCTGACCCATTTGGCCCCCCATTGTTCAGCACGAGTTTGGCGTTTTGACCCGTCTGACCCGTTTGGCCCCCCCATGGTTCCACCCGTTTGGCCCCCCCATTGTTCAGCACGAATTTGGCGTTTTGACCCGTCTGACCCGTTTGGACACCCCATTGTTCAGCATTTGGCCCCCCATTGTTCAGCACGAATTTGGCGTTTTCACCCGTCTGACCCACTTGGCCCCCCATTGTTCAGCACGAATTTGGCGTTTTCACCCGTCTGACCCGTTTGGCCCCCCCATTGTTCAGCACGAATTTGGCGTTTTGACCCGTCTGACCCATTTGGCCCCCCATTGTTCAGCACGAATTTGGCGTTTTGACCCGTCTGACCCGTGTGATTGTTTGGCCTCTTGGTGCGTCTGAACAGAAATCGAGAAAAACTTTATATTTTCTGAATGTTATGGGATTCTTTGGGCGGGTGGGTTTTTTCCGTTGCCTACACACACTGCTGGCCTAGTAAATGCTCGCACTTGAGATGCTGAACCCTAAACCCTAAACCCTAAACCCTAACCCCTAAACCCTAAACGCTAAACCCTAAACCCTAAACCCTAAAACAAGGCGGGGGGCCTCAAGGAGGCAGCTACTTGAGCAACCTTGACGAGGCACCTCTGGCAGCGTTTGCGCTGTAGGAGCGTTTAGGGTTTAGGGCCTTGTAGGGCTTTTAGGGCTTTTAGGGCTTGTAGGGCTTTTACGGCTTTTAGGGCTTGTAGGGTTTTTAGGCTTTTTAGGGTTTTTAGGGTTTAGGCCCTCAATTTAGGGATAGAATCGCAGTCATGGTAGTAATAATACTGATAATAACAATGAAAGAGATAAGAATAATCGTAATAGTAGTAATAATAATTATTATTATAACATTAGCAATAATAAAGTTAATAAGAATAGTATTAATAGTAATAATAGCAATCATAGAAAAAATAATAATAGTAGTAGTTCTCATAATAGTAATAATAGTAATAATAGTAATAATAGTAATAATAGTAATAATAGTAATAATAGTAATAATAGTAATAATAGTAATAATAGTAATAATAGTAATAATAGTAATAATAGTAATAATAGTAATAATAGTAATAATAGTAATAATAATAATAACAATAATAATAATAGTTATAATAGAAATAATAGAAATAATCGAAATAATAGAAATAATAGTAATAGTTATAATAATAATAATAGTAATAATAATCATCATCATAACAATAATCGTAATAGTTATAATAATAATAATAATAGTAATCGTAATAATCATACTAGTAATAACAATAGTAATAGTGTCGTTTAAACTGTATAGGGGATCCTTAGTATGATTTGAGGCATATTCCTTTAAGGAAGAAACCTCCAAACTCTATAGGGATCCTTAATATGATTTAAGGCATGTTCCTCTAAGGAATATACCTTAGCCCATATAGGGGATCCTTAGTATGATTTAAGGTCTATTCCTCATTGAAGGCATATTGGGCTCTATTGGGCTCCTTGGGCATCATAAGCCCCCAGAAGGGAACCTAACTTAGCGAACTCCTCTTAGATAGAGGGCCTAAGGCTGAAGATCCCACAGTCCCGTGGGCCAAACCCAGCATACCACGCAAATTCGCCGGTTTAGGGCTCGCAGGTTTGTGATTCGGCCTCGTTCTGACCTTCCTAGCAGTCTTACACCGCACCGCCGGCATGTGTGCTATCGAAGGATTAAGCAGACGCTATGACATGCAAACCCTAAATAAACCTTTTTACAGCAAGCCCCGGCAAGCGGCAGCCTGGTCCCAGAACCCTATACCCTAAACCCGAAACCCTAAACCCTATACCCTCAACCCGAAACCCTAAACCCTAAACCCTACACCGCGTCGTATGATCCAGCGCGACCCTCCTCTGCGTCTCGTGGGAAGAGTGGGAAGGAGGCCTTTGGCGGCCAGTGTGTTTCCTGGAAGTGCGTCCACGACCAGAGGGATTTAGGGTTTAGGGTTTAGGGTTTAGGGTTTAGGGTTTAGGGTTTAGGGTTTAGGGTTTAGGGTTTAGGGTGGCGAGCTCCAGCTCGGGGTTCATCAGCCCTAAGCCCTCAAACCCTCAAACCCTCAAAGCCTCAAAGCCTCAAAGCCTGGGGAAGCCTTCGGCAGGGATGCCTTAGGGTTTAGGGTTTAGGGTTTAGGGTTTAGGGTTTAGGGTTTAGGGTTTCGGGTTTAGGGTTAGGGTTTAGGGTTTAGGGTGTCAAAACCCTCAAACCCTCGAAGCCGAGACCCAACCCCAGCCTTGTACCAGCTCGACGCACCGGGGGAGGCACAGCCCTGGGTTAGAAGCATCGGGGTGCAGTTTAGGGTTCATAGGGTTTAGGGTTTAGGGTTTAGGGTTTAGGGTTTAGGGTTTAGGGTTTAGGGTTTAGGGTTTAGGGTTTAGGGTTTAGGGTTTAGGGTTTAGGGTTTAGGATTCAGGGTTTAGGGTTTCGGGTTTAGGGTTTAGTCTTCCCCCTGGTTCTTAGTAGGGGATGAGGGACTTAGGGCCCTATGCCCTTTAAGGGATTATGTAGGGTTTAGGGCCTTATGCCCTTTGAGGGATTATGTAGGGTACCTCCTTCCCTCATTCTCAACTGAAAAACCAGCCAGTCGTTCGCAATGGGTATTTTGGCTTCTTAAGGGGGTTTCTAGGGGGTATGTAACCCAAGGTTCCCTCATGGCCCCCACTACCACTACTTCCCAGGGCCCCCTAAGCCGTAAGCTTCCCTCAAGGTTCCCTGGGCACCTACCCGCCACGAACCCGGGTTTAGGGTTTAGGGTTTAGGGTTTAGGGTTGAGGGTCCAGAGTGGGACTTGGGATTCACGCTTTTTCCCCCATAATTGGGGGCCATGATCGTGGGAAACCCCATTAACTGCTAAAGCCCTCCAACCTGAACCCTGAAACGTCTCACCGAGCTGCACAGGTCCCACCGCACACATAGCGCAGCATTCGGGCGTCCGGATGGTCACAGAGGTCGCGCATCTCCTCGCCTGGGGATTCTTTGGAAGGCTTAGCCTAGGGAGGTCAAGCGGGTTTAGGGTTTAGGGTTTCGGGTTTAGGGTTTGGGGTTTAGGGTTTAGGGTTTAGGGTTTAGGGTTTAGGGTTTAGGGTTTGGGCTTTTTGTGCCACCCGCCTAGCAGACCCCCACTGGGATCACTCTGCGGGTTTAGGGGTTTAGGGTTTAGGGTTCAGGGCCTTCAGGGTTTAGGGTTTCAGGGTTCAAGGTTCAGGGTTCAGGGTTCAGGGTTCAGGGTTCAGGGTTCAGGGTTCAGGGTTCAGGGTTTAGGGTTTAGGGTTTAGGGTTTAGGGTTTAGGGTTTAGGGTTTAGGGTTTAGGGGAATGTAGGGCCCGGCTTCACTATTGGGGCTGGTTTGGGGGCCTTTTACGGCTTTGAGCCTGTCGAAGCCCTGCCCCATAAGCAACAGCCACCCAAGATGCCCTGAACGCAGAAACCTGTGCAAAAACGCCAGGTGAACCCTCAAACCCCTAGAGTTTCAACCTCAAGCCGAGTGTGAGGGCAATACACCCCTAGTCAAACCCGACACATTTTTCAAGCCGGGCAAACCCTTAAACCTGAACCCCTAAGCCCTAAACCCGAACCCTAAACCCTAAACCCTAAACCCTAAACCCTAAACCCTAAACCCTCCACTGAGCTGCAGGCAACTGGTGGCATTCCGGCCCCAGAGGGCGACGGCAGACTGAAAGCGCGGCTCCTTCGGTCCGTGCAGGGTGGACGAGAATGGGTTTAGGGTTTAGGGTTTAGGGTTTAGGGTTTCGGGTTTCGGGTTTGGGGTTTAGGGTTTGTTTGGGATCTCGGGTCCATAGCAGATGGAAGTTGGCGAAAGTTAGGACTTTAAGGAAGGCCGCAAACTGTGTTTTTGTACATGTCGTTTGTGTCTAGGGTGTGTTGTAGGTAGCTTGCAGGTGCGAAAAGCCCTGCAGCCTGTCACTTGCGTTGCCTAGTGCTCCCACTGCAGCCACCCAAGCTACTCTTAAAGTTCTAGCCCCCCAGCTCCCCTAACAAGGAGCATTTGTTCTCGCCGGCTCGCGTTTTCGATTCAAGCAATTCCAAAGTCAGGTTGGGAATATGACATGCGAACGGCAAGCCTTTACAGAGCAGGCCGGGTCAGGCGCGTAAACCCGGCATTCGGACCCATGACTTGAAAATCCTTCGCTTGAACAACGGGCTTTGGGCGGCGAATCCCAGAAGCGGCAAATCCCAGAACTCCTAAATCCCAAGCACTAGACAACGACCCCCCAAACTCACAAGTCCAAAGCCCCAAACCCTTTCTTTTTTGAACCCAGGCTCAATCCTGTCCAGCTAAACCCTAAACGCTCTCTCTCTCTCTCTCTCACCCTAAACCCTAAACCCTGAACCCTAAAACCCCCCACATGAATTTGGCAAAGGCTCGATCAGGGACATGGCCACGGGATCCCGGAAGACCCGGCCTACGCCGCGTTGTCGTGCTTAATTCTCAGGCAAGGCTTCCGGCTTCTAGGGTTTGGGATTTAGGGTGTAGGGTTAATTGGAGTGGGGTACCTGTTTCAGGTTCCCGAATTCCATATTTGAAGTCGGTCGGTTTTGACCCGGGCCCAAAACCTCAAAACCTGCCCAGGCAAAACACAGCCCGAAAAACGTCCGCCGCCTGTCTCTTGCAAGACCTGGGTCTCGAAGCAGATGGGGAAGACTTCCGCCTGTGCCGGCGTGTCTCGTCTAAACCCTAGACCCTAAGGTTTGCCCTGAAAACAACTCCGAAGATGGCTTTTACATTCCCTTCAAGGAGGATCAAAGGGTCCCCAAACCCCCAAGGATGCAACCTTAGGGTTTAGGGTTTAGGGTTTAGGGTTGAGGGTTTAGGGTTTAGGGTTTAGAGTTTAGGGTTTAGGGGTCCAAAGGTCGTACAGGCAGAGCCCCATGATGGAACAAACCTCCCGGCCGCAGCCTTGATCCTGCGCCTGTTTCCATCAAACTCAGCTGTCAGTTCCCTAAACCCTAAAGCCTAAACCCTAAACCCTAAACCCTAAGCCCTAAACCCTAAACCCTAAACCCTAAACCCTAAACCCTAAACCCTAAACATGAACTCTGAACCCAAAACGAACTTGCGATTCAGGGCCTAGCCGGCTTGTCTGCGAACCCAAAACCTCAAACCCCAAAACACTAAACTCTACACTCCTCGCCACATCTCATAAAGAAACTCAGTAAACTCAGGGTTTAGGGTTTAGGGTTTAGGGTTTAGGGTTTAGGGTTTGGGGTTTGGGGTTTGGGGTTTAGGGTTCAGGGTTTAGGGTTTAGGGTTTAGGGTTTAGGCTATGGAGCGAAGGTTTCAGACAAGAGCCCGCAAAACGAAAGAGATGTCGAGGGTTGAGGGCTGAGGGTTTAGGATGCTCCCCCCTTGTACTAACAGTCCTGAATAGGGATCAGAGTACCCCCCCATCATAATCCCTCTTGAGGACTGTTAGTGTTTAGGGTTTAGGGTTTAGGGTTTAGGGTTTAGGGTTTAGGGTTTAGGGTTTAGGGTTTAGGGTTTAGGGTTTAGGGTTTAGGGTTTAGGGTTTAGGGTTTAGGGTTTAGGGTTTAGGCTTAGTATACCCGGGAACATCCCAACTTTAGGGTTTCGGGCAGCTGCCTCCTCGCTCATGGGCCTGACCCGATCCGCGTCAAAGGCCTCTCGGCTGTGGGAAGGCGGTCGTGAGTTCGGTTTAGGGTTTAGGGTTTAGGGTTTAGGGTTTAGGGTTTAGGGTTTAGGGTTTAGGGTTTAGGGTTTAGGGTTTAGGGTTTTTTTTTGCCACACCGCCTAGCTGACACTTGGTTTAGGGTTTAGGGTTTAGGGTTTAGGGCTTTCGCAAGTCCATGAGGGCATTTCCCTCTTTGTACATCCTCAAAATACTAGCAGCCCCCCAAAAAAGCTCCCAAACCCCCTGAAAGAGATTGGGAACCTCAGGAACCTCACGCCCACTTTGCCCTTCAACCCTACTCCCGCAAACCGCCCTCAACCTGAAACCCTAAACCCTAAACCCTCAACCCTATCCCTGAACCCTAAACCCTACACTACACCCTAAACCCTCAACCCTGAACCCTTCTTTGGCCTGCGAAGTCGGCGAGAAGACCATGTATCTTGGCAAGGCCTCGTCAGCGCAAGGACTCGTCTCACGTTCAGAGGGGCTAGGGTTTAGGGTTTAGGGTAGGGTTTAGGGTTTAGGGTTTGGGGTTTAGGGTTCAGGGTTCAGGGTTTAGGGTCTAGGGTTTAGGGGTTAGGGTTTAGGCTTTAGGGTTTAGGGCTTAGGGCGTAGGGTTTAGGGTAGTACGGGGGCCTTCCTGATGAAAAAGAAGAAAGTTTGAGGGCAGCAATATTATGACTGTGTAGACTTCAGGCTTTACGTTTGGAATCCTACACTAGTGACTATACAAGCACCGGGGGGTTTGAAAGGATGAATGCTGGTAACTATCTTGGGCTTATTGTACTCGGTAGAGCGCTTTTGCCGACTTCTGGCGCCCCCTTTGCATTCCTACACCGTAAACCCGAAACCCTAACACGCATCTGTTCGTGTTGCTTGTACCCTAACCTCTAAACCGTAAACCCAAAAACCTCTAAACCCTAAACCCTAAACCCAAAAGCCTAGGGGGTGAGGCCGAAAGCCTTAACCGGGCTGACTCTCGCACCGCCGCATGCAGCTGGCAAGGATTCGGTACGTTCGTCTCTCAACTATATCGCCGTCCCGGTTTGGTGGTTTAGGGTTTCGTTGAGGGTCCGAGGTTTTGAGGTCCGGGGGTTTGGGGTTTGTAAGGTGGATGTTAGTTTTTGTTCATTGTTCGCCCCCTGCCAAGCAGACTAGCCACATTGCATGGAAAACATTCGGAAAACATGACGTACTTGAAACGACCCACAGCAAAACAAAAAAAAAACACATGCCTTGCATCGCACATCAGGGACAAGAACTGCACCAGTATGTCGACACCGACTCCAAGGAACAAGCAGTCAACTCCTGAAAGCCCGTAGAGGCCAGAGTCCAGAGTACAGCCCACTGTATTCTCACGGCCCCTTGCGGCTTGCAACTGTGTAGGAATCTGCCCTCATCTGTGAATCCAGTTCTTGCTATTCATGCACAGCGAATGAGGTTTAGGGTTTAGGGCTAAGGGTGTTGGGTTTTGGTTTTTGGGTTAAAAACCCAATCCCTCAGCCCTAACTGGAGGCCGCGGACGTCGGAGCTGTGTTTGAAGTCATTCACAGCCACTTCGCCTTCAGGTGGCATTTTTGGGTGTTGGTAGGGGTTAGGGGCGAAGATGGGTTTAGCACCTAAGGGTTTAGGGTCTAGGCCCACACCCTACGAAAAAGCCCTAAACCCTAAACCCTAAACCCTAAACCCAGGGTTCCCAAGTAACTAACCCTACTGGGAAGAATGGCTTGGTAAGGTTTTATGCGGCATCCAAACTTCAAAAACAAGGGGAAGAAGGGCGCCACAGCGCGCCGTAGCCCTTGCCGAGAGGAAGCTGCGTAATTACTTGAGAAGGAATCTACCCCTAAACCCTCAAAACCCTCAAAACCCTC
>CAJNDS010002733.1:62500-72500 GCA_905221605.1 Symbiodinium natans | reverse complement strand
TTAGGGTTTAGGGTTTAGGGTTTAGGGTTTAGGGTTTAGGGTTTAGGGTTTAGGGTTTAGGGTTTAGGGTTTAGGGTTAGTGTTTAGGGTTTAGGGTTTAGGGTTTAGGGTTTAGGGTTTAGGGTTTAGGGTTTAGGGTTTAGGGTTTAGGGTTTAGGGTTTAGGGTTTAGGGTTTAGGGTTTAGGGTTTAGGGTTTAGGGTTTAGGGACGTTACTTCTAGGTACCCATGAACCTCCAAGTAGGGACTCGGATTCTTCAGGCGAAGCCCTGCGGGCGAAGCCCTGAGCTTTACCTTACAGTACGAGACAGGCGGCAAGCTGCAGGGTTGGGTTTTCGGGTCTAAGACCTAAGCCCTGGGTGTAGGGGTAGGGTTTAGGGTTTCGGGTTTAGGGTTTAGGGTTTAGGGTACAACCCTAGTGAGACGGTAGTTTCAATGCACCTTGAATTAGAGCATATATCTGACCCCAAGAACCCCGAGCGCTGAACTAAGTTTAGCTTCCCTGAGCCCTGTTGACCCCCCCAACTAGATGACGGGGTATTGGAGTCGAATCCGTGCCCAAAAGACTGGTGCTGACAAGCTGCAGCAGGGCACAGGCCAGCAAACAAAAGTTGAATGACGACTCCACCTGGCTCCTGCTCGGACTGATCTTCACCTTTGCTCAGGTTCTGGGGCTTCGCCCTATGTCGGCCGGGTTCGGTTCCTGTAGCAACTAGACGGCAGATCCCTGATACTCTGAAAAAATATACCGAAAACCCTGCAAGACCTTATGAAACCCCGCAAATCCCTCACCCCTAAACCCTTTTGAACCCAGGCTCTGAGCACCGCTAAACCCTAGACCCTAAATCCTTTTTGCAGCAGGACTCCTCACCACTGCTTGCCTCGCCCTAAACCCTAAACCCTAAACCCTAAACCCTAAACCCCAAAACCCTAAACCCTAAACCCTAAACCCTAAACGCCCGGCGGATAATTTTGTGCATTTGACTATGGCCGTGGGCTTCGGTGCTCCGCAGGCCTGGAACCCAGCACGTTTTAAGCTCTGGGACGTAGTTGGCCAAGAGTCCTATAACCTTGTATAAAAATTTTACATACATATAAATACATATATGTATATTAATATATATATATATATACGTGTGAGTGTATGTGTAAGAATATGTGTATATACATATATATATATATGTATATTGTTATTATTGTTAGTGTGATTATTGTTTTTATCATTAGTAAACACATATGTATGTATTCATTTATACACATAGGGCTTCTATGTACATAACATTTTGCACGCTGAGGGTTTCGTCATGCACCAAGGGGATTTCTAGGTATTTTCTAACCTTCAACCCTATATTGCCCTATATGCCTCGAACCCCTAACACTAAGCCCCGAACCCTAACCACCTAGACACCGCGTTTCTTCCAACGCCTTAAACCCTAAACGTTAAACCCTAAACCCGCAAAAGCTCTAACTCGGGGCCATTGCCTTCATCGGCTGAATGCTTTGGATGGCCAGCCGGCTACCTCACAAGGGCTTTGGGGTTTTAGGGTTTTGGGGGGTTTAGGGGTTAGGGTTTAGGGTTTGGGGTTTTAGGGTTTTGGGGGGGGGGGTTTAAGGGTGGTTGAGGGTTTAGGGTGGCAGGGTTCGGAGCTTCTGCCTTTTTTGTTGCCCTCCAACGTCAGTTCACTTGGGCTTTCGGGTTTCGACACTTGTGCAAGCAAGGATCCAATGCAATGTCCCATCTGACAGAACCACACCAAGCACCAGCATGCCTCTGCCCCGAAATCCACTCAAGCAACACCTACCAACCCAAGGAACGAAGTTCATGGTCTAGGGTTTAGGGTTTATTGGGGGGGGTGATTAGAATTTTCGGAATTTGGGGTTCCAGGGCGTCGGGCTCAGAAGTTGCTGAAGTAGCCCAAAACAATGAAGAACCAACAAGCTCTCAAAGGCAATTGTAGCCTTAACCCTAAGAACCCTGAACCCTAGACTCAAACCCCAAAAACCGTCAAACCCTCACCCTAAGCCCTAAACCCTAAACCCCACACCACTAAACCCTAAGACTTTTCGTAGCTCGGGGAGCTCATGGGTGCCAGGGCATAGAACAAAAAGTCGTCGATGTCCAAGATCGCCTCCAGGGCGACCTGCCGGGGCTTTAGGGTTTGGGGTCTGGGGTTTGGGGTTTCGGGTTTAGGGCTTGGGGTTTAGGGTTTGGGGTTTAGGGTTTAGGGCTTGGGGTTGAGGGCTTGAGGTTTAGGGTTTAGGGCTTGGGGTTTAGTGTTTAGGGTTTAGGGCTTGGGGTTTGGGGTTTAAGGCTTGGGGTTTAGGGTTTTAGGGTGTGCGGTTCAGGGGTTCGGGGTTCAGGGGGGCGTTTGGGGTTGAGGGCTTCAGGCTTTCAGTTCTAGGGCTTTTGTGGGCTTTGCGGCGTTTAGTCGCTGAGGAGGCTCGCGGTTGTTTCAGGAGATTGGGGGAAGGGGGGGGGGGGGGGTTAGGGCTTCAAGGGGGCGTTTTGGGAATCAAGCTCTGCAGCCTGCCTTTTGCAAGGGTTTTGGGTGGCTATATCTCGAGTTCCAAGACACCAGGTCACAGAGAGAACTTAGAACTTTGGCAGCCCCCTCAACCCTAGACCCTACCTATGGCCATCCCCAAGCCCTACTGATAGCTATCCATGAACCTGCCAGTAGGCCAAAACCCTAAACCCTAAACCCTAAATTACTAAACCCTAGACGCTAAACCCTAAACCCTAAACTCTAAACCCTAAACCCTAAACCCCAAACCCTAAACCCTAAACCCTAAACCCTATGCCAGGCGAGCCGCGGCATCCAGAATCAAACTTGAGATGGATGTTGTGGACGCCAAGAGGCGGACCCCAGCAACTAGCAGCATAACATCCATGCCAAAGCGAAACAATGAGACGGTCCCGAATCCTGGGCGTTTAGGGTTTGAGGTTTAGGGTTTAGGGGGGGCTGCTTTTCAGGAAGCTCCATAATTCTACGTTTAGGGCTCAAAGCGGGGTAGGGTTATCTAGGGGTTGCTACCATAGGGAGACATGGCAACCAACATGGTTTTCAAAAATAGTGGCAACGAAACCTAAACCCTAAACCCTAAACCCTAAACCCTAAACCCTAAACCCTAAACCCTAAACCCTAAACCCTAAACCCTAAACCCTAAGTTTAAGTTTCTGAACCGCAAGGCCCCAGGATCCATAGTAGCGATTCTCGGAGATCACTTTGAAGCCGTTCTCTTCGTCGAGCACCGTGTCGTCAGCTCTGGGAAGATATGACCAAGCCTCACGAGGACAGCAGGGTTTCTAAACCCTAAACCCTAAACCCTAAACCCTAAACCCTAAACCCCTTTACCCTAAACTCTAAACCCTAAACCCTAAACCCTAAACCCTAAACCCTAAACCCTAAACCCTAAACCCTAAACCCTAAACCCTAAACCCTAAACCCTAAACCCAACTTCAAGGTGCTCCTATGGAGAGAAAGTTCTTGCTATCACTGGGTCTCTCCAGACGGCACTTAAGGGTGCAGGGTTTCGGGTTTAGGGTGCAGAGTTTGAGGGTTTCCCTGGTGAGAATTCGTAGGTTCCTTGCAGATGGAGCCCCTTCTTCTGCAGACTCTCCCCTTGTGGCGTCTACGATGCGTTGAGGGACGCGTTTGCCGTCAGAGGCTGGGGGGGCCTGAGGGCCATCAGGCCCTCGAGCTGAACCACTTAGGGTAGTCTCATGGTCCCTTAGTAGAGGCCCTGAAAAGGGGACCCTATACAATCCCCAAGGGCAGTCAGAACCCTTTAAAAAACGTAAGGGGGCCATCTTAAGGACCCATATACTTAGGGGCTGAGTACCCTGATTGTATAAACCCCAAAAAGGTTAAAGGTTACCTCCTCCGCTACTAAGTATAACTGCCCTTAGATTGCCCGAGGTGGACATGTCGCTATGAAGCTTCCAACAGTCGAAGACTTCTTCTTGTGGTTTAGGGTTTAGGATTTGGGGTTTAGGAAATCTCGGCGTGTGCTTAAGAGTTGAGAGATTTAGGCTTTGGGGCTTCACCGGTTGGTTTAGGGTTTAGGGTTTAGGGTTTAGGGTTTAGGGTTTAGGGTTTAGGGTTTGGGGTCTAGGGTTTAGGGTTTAGGGTTTAGGGTTTAGGGTTTAGGGTTTGGGGGAGGAGTCTTTAGGGCCCATGCTTGATTGCATTGCGTTGATGATCGGGCCTCAGCTCCTAAAAAGTCATCCGAGCACTACCCTAAACCCTAAACCCTAAACCCTAATCCCTAAAAAACCCTAAACCCTAAAAACACTAAACCCTAAAAACCCTAAAACCCTTAAGATGTAAGGCTACGATTTGAGACTTTCGGGTTTCGGGGAACTCGTAGTTGAAAGGTTACGTTTTGTCGTTAGCTACAGGGTCCTGTTACAGGGTTTAGGGTTTAGGGTTTAGGGTTTAGGGTTTAGGGTTTAGGGTTTAGGGTTTAGGGTTTGGGTTTAGGGTTTAGGGTTTAGGGTTTAGGGTTTAGGGTTTAGGGGTCCCTGAATATGTTCCCTTACCTTCTTTGAAGGGCTCTGAAGTATGGGCCCCTGGATGTCTAGAATAGGGGGATACCAGGGGTCCCGACTCAAGGGCCCAAATTAAGGGAACCCTAAACCCTAAACCCTAAACCCTAAACCCTAAACTCTAAACCCTAAACCCTGAACCCTAAACCATGGAAGCTACCCTACGGTGGGTTGTGAGGGTCTAGGGTTTTGGAGGTCCGTGAAACCCCCCGCTAGCCTCAAGGACCAGCCCCAAACGTCGAAGATCTTTGTAAACTCGCAAGCTCCAAAGAAGGATGCACCTCGGCTAGGGTTTAGGGTTTAGGATTTAGGGTTTGGGGTTTGGGGTTTGGGGTTTGGGGTTTAGGGTTTAGGGTTTACGGTTTAGGGTTTAGGGTTTAGGGTTTAGGGTTTAGGGATTCGGGTTTCGGGTTTCGGGTTTCGGGTTTAGGGTTTTTTGGGTTTCATGGGTTTTATGGGCTTTATGGGCTTTATGGGCTTTATGGGTTCTGTGGGTTCTTTTGGTTGGGTTTTATTCCCCAAACAGGAACCGTTTGGGGTCCTCTCCTCAGAAAAAAAAGTGTCACGCGCTTGGCCAGATGGGTGTCACGCGCTTCGGGCCTGTGGTCTCCCATGGTCTCCGATCATGAGCGCAATTGGGGCCATCGGGGCCGGGTGGTGTCACGCGCTTCGGGCCTGTGGTCTGGCATGGTCTCCGATCATGAGCACAATTGGGGCCATTGGCGCGGGGTGGCTGTCACGCGCTTCGGGCCTGTGGTCTCCCACGGTCTCCGATCATGAGCACGATTGGGGCCATTGGGGCCGGGTGGGTGTCACGCGCTTCGGGCCTGTAGTCTCCCATGGTCTCCGATCATGAGCACAATTGGGGCCATTGGGGCCGGGTGGGTGTCACGCGCTTCGGGCCTGTGGTCTCCCAATTGGCCGTTGGGGCCGGGTGGGTGTCACGCGCTTCAGCGCGCTTCGGGCCTGTGCTCTCCCATGGTCTCCGATCATGAGCACAATTGGGGCCATTGGGGCCGGGCGGGTGTTGATCATGAGCACAATTGGGCCACGGCGGGCGGGTGTCACGCGCTTCGGGCCGTGTCACGCGGTCCATGTTTCCATGGTCTCCGAAGCGACAGGGGTTGGGAGGGTGTCACGCGCTTGGGTCCGTGGTCTCCCATGGTCTCCGCTCATGAGCGAAATGGTCCGGGTCCGTGATCACGGTCTCCGATCATGAGCGACCGAGGTTGGGAGGGTGTCACGCGGGTCTGGTCTCCGATCATGAGTGCAGTGGGCTGGGTGGGTGTCACGCGGCTCGGGTCCGCGGTCTCGCATGGTCTCCGATCATAAGGGTTGTGAGCGCACTGGGGCCGGGTGGGTGTCACGCGGTTCGGGTCCGTGTTCCCCCACGGTCTCCAATCATGAGCGACAAGGGTTGGGAAGGTGTCACGGTTGAGTCCCTGGTCTTCCATGGTCTCCGGTCATGAGCAAATGGGGCTGGGAGGGTGTCACGCGGTTCGGGTCCGCAGTTTCCCATGGACTCCGGTGAGCAACAAGCTTGGGAGGGTGTCACGCGCTGGGTGCATGGTCTCCCAGATTCTCGGATCTTGGGGCTGGGCGGGTGTCGCGCGATCCGGCTCCGTGGTCTCCCATGATCTCCGCTCGTGAGCGACAGGGGTTGAGAGGGTGTCACGCGCTTGGATTCGTGGTCTCACATGGTCTCCTATCATTAGCGCAATGGGGCCGGACGGGTGTCACGCTGTTCGGGTCCGTGGTGAGTGGCAGGGGTTCGAGGGTGTCACGCGCTTGATGGTCTCCCATAAATCATCTGGGGGGTGTCGCGCGCTTGTCCATGGTCTCCCATGGTCTCCTGTCACGGCGTCCGACCATGAGCGACAGGGGTTGAGAGGGTGTCACGCGCTTGGGTTCGTGGTCTCCGATCATGAGCGCAATGGGGCCGGGCGGGTGTCACGCGGTTCGGGTCCGTGGTGAGCTACAGGCATTGGGAGGGTGTTCACGCGCTTGGGGTCTCCGATCATGGGCTGGCGGGTGTCACGCGGTCCGGGTCCGTGGTCTCCGTGATCTCCGATCATGAGCGACAGGGGTTGAGAGGGTGTCGCACGCTTGGATTTGTGGTCTCCCATATAATCTCCGACCATGAGCGCAATGGGGCCGGGCACGCGGTTAGCTACAGGCGTGGGGAGGGTGTTCACGCGCTTGGGTCTCCGATCATTGGCTGGCGGGTGCCACGCGGTCCGGGTCCGTGGTCTCCCGTAATCTCCGATCACGAGCGACGCAGCGACGGGGGTTGAGAGGGTGTCGCACGCTTGGATTCGTGGTCTCCCATGGTCTCGGACCATGAGCGCAATGGAGCCGGCGGGTGTCACGCGGTTCGGGTCCGTGGTGAGCTACAGCTACAGGCGCTGGGAGGGTGTTCATGCGCTTGGGTCATGGGCTGGCGGGTGTCACGCGGTCCGGTCGGTGGTCTCCCATGATCTCCGATCATGATGAGAGGGTGTCACACGCTTGGATTCGTGGTCTCCCATGGTCTCCGACCATGAGCGCTATGGGGCCGGGCGGGTGTCACGCGATTCGGGTCCGTGGCGAGCGACAGGGTCCGTGGTCTCCGATGGTCTTTGATCACGAGTGAATGGGGTGTGACGTGGCATGGTCTCCGATCATGAGCGACAGGGGTTGAGAGGGGCGGAGGCAGGGTGGACCCAGAATCAGAAAGAACATGCTCAGACACATTTTTCAAAGCGGGCAAATTGCATTCGCGCAGCTTGCTCCTTCCACAACCCGCAATCGACTTGAGTGAAAAGCTGATGTTTTGTCGTAAAGACAGAGGCTGCGTACAGAAGAAGCCTCTGTCCGAATGCATTTCTCGCCCGCGCTTTAATGCATTCAGCTGTTTTCGCCTTCTAAAAAGTGCACAAAGAGAGCACGGCGTTGCAAATGTGGAAAGCAAGACCAAGTGCTTCTTTAAGCCTGGCAAAATGCAGTAGGGCAGCGCTTGGACAGCCACGTCTATTGGGTTGTCTTGTTCCATTACAGCATCAAAACAAGCAAACACAAAACAAAAAAGTCGGTTGGTGTTTTACGACCAACGTTTCCCCGACATGCATCTGAGCGCATTCCACATGCATTTTTCGTCGCCCGAAAAACGCATTTGGCACTGGTTTCCTATCATGTTGCAATCTTGGGTTCTGCCGGCTCATGACTTCTTCGAAATTTGATGTCTTTCTGCGCATAAGAACATCTATATATAGGATTTGAACGCGTTTAGAACCATAATCACCGTTTTGCAAAACTCCCGAAAAGGGGCCCAAAATCAGAAGCAACATGCCCAGATGCATTTTGCAAAGCAGGCAAAATGCATTCGCGCAGCTTGCTCCTTCCAAAACCACAATAAAAGACTCACTTGATAACTGACTTTTGTGTCAAAGACAGAGGCCCCGTACGGAAGAAACCAAAGTCCGAATGCATTTTTCGCCCGTGCCCAAATGCATTCAGCTGTTTTCGCTTTGAAAAAGTGCAGAAAGAGCACGCGGCGTTGCACATGTGGAAAGCAAGACCAAATGCGTGTTTCAGGCCTGGCAAAATGCATTCGGCAGCGTCTGGTCATCCATGTCTATTGGGTTATCTTTGCTCCATTACAGCATGAAAAGCAAACGAAAACAAAACAAAAATGTAGGTTGGTGTTTTACGACCAACATCTACCCGACATGCATCTGAGCGCATTCCACATGCATTTTTCGTCGCCCGAAGAATGCATTTGGCACTGGTTTCCTATCATGTTTAGTCTTGGTTTCTGCTGGCTCATGACGTATTCGATTCTTCTGATGTGTTTTCTGTGCATAAAAGTAGCTATAGGAATTGAAAACGCGTTTAGAACAATGTTCGGCATCTTGCAGGAGTACCGAAACAGACCCAGAATCAGGAAGAACATGCTCAGGTGCATTTTTTAAGTGGGCAAAATGCATTCGCGCAGCTTGCTCCTTCCACAACCCACAATCGACTTGAGTTAAAAGCTGATCTTTTGTCGTAAAGACAGAGGCTGCGTACAGAAGAAGCCCCTGTCCGAATGCATTTCTCGCCGGCGCTTTAATGCATTCAGCTGCTTTCGCCTTCTAAAAAGTGCACAAAGAGTGCATGGCGTTGCAAATGTGGAAAGCAAGACCAAATGCTTCTTTAAGCCTGGCAAAATGCATTCGGGCAGCGCTTGGACAGCCACGTCTATTGAGTTGTCTTGTTCCATTACAGCATCAAAACAAGCAAACACAAAACAAAAAAGTCGGTTGGTGTTTTACAACCAACATTTCCCCGACATGCATCTGAGGGCATTCCGCATGCATTTTTCGTCGCCCGAAAAACGCATTTGGCACTGGTTTCCTATCATGTTGCAATCTTGGGTTCTGCCGGCTCATGACTTCTTCGAAATTTGATGTCTTTCTGCGCATAAGAACATCTATATATAGGATTTGAACGCGTGTAGAACCATAATCACCGTTTTGCGAAACTCCCGAAAAGGGGCCCAAAATCAGAAGCAACATGCCCAGATGCATTTTGCAAAGCAGGCAAAATGCATTCGCGCAGCTTGCTCCTTCCAAAACCACAATAAAAGACTCACTTGATAACTGACTTTTGTGTCAAAGACAGAGGCCCCGTACGGAAGAAACCAAAGTCCGAATGCATTTTTCGCCCGTGCTCAAATGCATTCAGCTGTTTTCGCTTTGAAAAAGTGCGAAAAGAGCACGCGGCCTTGCACATGTGGAAAGCAAGACCAAATGCGTGTTTCAGGCCTGGCAAAATGGATTCGGCAGCGTCTGGTCATCCATGTCTATTGGGTTATCTTTGCTCCATTACAGCATGAAAAGCAAACGAAAACAAAACAAAAATGTAGGTTGGTGTTTTACGACCAACATCTACCCGACATGCATGTCTAGGGCATTCCAAATGCATTTTTCGTCGCCCGAAGAATGCATTTGGCACTGGTTTCCTATCATGTTTAGTCTTGGTTTCTGCTGGCTCATGACGTATTCGATTCTTCTGATGTGTTTTCTGTGCATAAAAGTAGCTATAGGAATTGAAAAACGCGTTTAGAACAATGTTCGGCATCTTGCAGGAGTACCGAAACAGACCCAGAATCAGGAAGAACATGCTCAGGTGCATTTTTTAAGTGGGCAAAATGCATTCGCGTAGCTTGCTCCTTCCACAACCGCAATAGAATTGAGTTAAGAGCTGATCCTTCGTCGTAAAGACAAGCTGCGTGCAGAAGAGACGAATAAGGAAACTGCGTTTTTCGCGCGTGCCTAAATGCACTCACCTGTTTTCGCCTTTGAAAAAGTACAGAAAGAGAGAGCATGGCGTTGCAAATGTAGAAAGCAAGACCAAATGCATTTTTCAGGCCTGGCAAAATGCATGTGGGCAGCGCTTGGACATCCATGTCAATCCCTCGTTTGGATTGGGA
>CAJNDS010002733.1:0-57500 GCA_905221605.1 Symbiodinium natans | reverse complement strand
ATTAGGTCCTTGTCCCGGGTGTGCCGTCGGTTCGGGTGTTCGGTGGAGGGGGGGGGGGGGGGGGGGGGGGGGGGGGGGCGTAGATCCCAAAAACCCAAAACTTAAACTCGACATGCTGAACCCGCAACGGAGCCGTAGCCTTGGGGACCAAAGGAACCCTAAAGGGGTTTAGGGTTTAGGGTTTAGGTTTCAGGGTTTAGAGTTTAGGGTTCATATACCTTCATAGGAATTATCGTAGTATAGGGCATATGACCCCAATGCAATCCTTCAAGCCCCCTCCGTAAACCCTAAACCCTAAACCCTTGACCCTTAACCCTAAACCCTTATCCTGGTGGAACCTGAGTTCGGATCCTACAGCCACATGAGCCGAAGGAGGCTTCAATCCCATACCGTGAGCTCCACACCATCTTCCCCCTGAACCATACAGACATACAAGCAACGGGTTTTTGTTGCTACTGTACCTCCTTGACTGGTGTGTATATATATATATGTTTTTATTTAGCAATGTGTGTGTGTGTGTACATTTGTGTATACATATGTATATATATATATATGTATGTATCTACAGATATACATATATACAAATACAAAGGCAAACGCTTGAAAGCAACAAGAAGCGTCTCGGCACTCGAAACTGCTCCTCGGCAAACCCGTGAGACCAAGCTCGTCTGAGCCAGGTCCATGTGCCTGCGCTTCGGGTTTAGGGTTTAGGGTTTAGGGTTTAGGGTCTAGGGTCTAGGGTCTAGGGTTTAGGGTTTAGGGTTTAGGGGCTAAGGGTTGAGGGTTGAAAAAAACATTTTGAAAATAAAATGTTCTTCCTTGTAAAGGGTAATATAGGGAGTGTTACTATATTCTTTTGGTGTTCTTAAGATTCTGTAGCAAATGGTAGACACCGAGGGTGAGGAGCAACTTGGGAACCACCGAGAACGTTCATCACAAAGACAACCTCTCTCTCTCTCTCCCTCCCTCCCTCTCTCCCTCTCTCTCACTCTCTCCCTCCCTCTCTCCCTCTCTCTCTCTCTCACTCTCTCTCTCTCTCTCTCTTACCGTTCTTTCTTTCTGCGCACCTAACCTCCCCCCCGCCATTAGAGGAAGCCACCCGAAGGCGTGCGTTACAGGACACTACGTGGTAACCGAAACCCCTAAGCTCGCCTTCTCTCTCTCTCTCTCTCTCTCTCTCTCTCTCGCTTGTCGCTCACGAATCTCAAGCCTTTCTACGCTGACTCAGTGTCTGCTGCATCTCTGCACAGAAGGCGACCAGGGTTTAGGGTTTAGGGTTTAGGGAGTCACTCCAGCCGCATATCAACATGAACTATCTGAAAAAAATGAAGGCCTTCTACACCCACAGTCACGGCTGCCAACAGGTAGGAACACAGGACCCTAAACCCGAAACCCTAAACCCTAAACCCTTTACCCTAAACTCCTAAATAAATCCTACACCCCTAAACCCTAAACCTAAACCCTAAACCCCAAACCCTAAACCCTAAACCCTAGGATTTATTTAGGAGTTTAGGGTTAGGGTTTAGGGTTTCGGGTTTAGGGTCTGCGTGCTGTGTTCCTGCCTGTTGGCAGCCGTGACTGTGGGTGTGGAAGGCCTTCATTTTTTTCAGATAGTTCATGTTGATATGCGGCTGGAGTGACTCCCTGAACCCTAAACCCCTCAACCCCTAAACACTAAACTCTTTTTCCCGAAAACCGAACAGCGACTTCGTCTCGCCGTCCCGCTCTGGTCTTTGGCTCTCTTGCTCTCTCGACCTCCCCTAAACCCTAAACCCTAAACCCTAAACCCCAAACCCCAAACCCCAAACCCCAAACCCCAAACCCTAAACCCTAAACCCTAAACCCTACGTAAACCCTAACCCTAAACCCTAAACTCCCTCTCCCCCCCCACCCCCGCTGCACCTCGCGTCGTGTCCCACGCTCGTGCGCCAGACCCTTGCGAACCCGATCTTCTCCTCAAATGGTCCTCATGTTGCACACAGGTGTACGTAGTGAAGCTGCCGAAGCATGAAAACTTCACGGTCACGCGCGGCGGTCTATCTGAATTAGGCGCCTCAGGAACATAAGGGCAGATGCCCCTAAACCCTAAACCCTAAACCCTAAACCCTAAATCCTAAACCCTAAACCCTAAACCCTAAGGGCACACGAACCCTGCCATGGTACATGAACCATGATGCAAGCACTCCCTGCAGCTCCTCAAGCAAACGGCGGGCACATCCTTTAAAGGGTCCATGTTGGGATGCTTCCCGGTTGGGATTTGGGGTTTGGGGTTTGGGGTTTGGGGTTTAGGGTTTGGGGTTTAGGGTTTAGGATTTAGGGTTTAGGGTTCAGGGTTGAGGGTTTAGAGGTTTAGGGGGTTAGGGGTTCAGGTTGGGGTGTTCCTCCTTATACTGCCAGTCCTTGAGAGGGATTACAATAGGGGGGGTTACCCCTAAACCCTAAACCCCAAACCCCAAACCCCAAACCCTAAACCCTGAACCCCAAACCCTAAACCCAAACCCTAAACCCTAAACCCCATCAAGGGCTGTTCGTTTAAGGGGGAACATCCCAACATCCCAGTGTCCATGCCGAGAGGCGTTCCAGGAAGTATTCTGACATCAGGATGATGACGAAGGCCACCTGTCAGCGAGGGTTTAGGGTTAAGGGTTAAGGGTTTAGGGTTTAGGGTTTAGGGCTTAGGGCTTAGGGTTTAGGGTTTAGGGTTTAGGGTTCAATTAGGCTTAGGGCTTAGGGCTTAGGGTTTAGGGTTAGCCCCCCGGTGTTCTTAGGAACGGAAGCCCTTTCACCTTGTAAGCCCTTTGAAACCCTGTTAAACCCTTAATTCCCTTTAAGCCCTCCGAACCCTGAAATCCCTTAAGCCCCATTTTAAGCCCCCTTTTAAGCCATTTAAGCCCCCTTTTAAGCCTTTTAAGCCCCGTTTAAGCCCCCTTTTAGCCCCTGTAAGCCCCCCTTTTGAGCCCTAAAGCTAAACTCAACACAACTCGTTGGCCCTTTCCGCGGACCTGCATGGCCACATTCACCAGCACCAGAAGCATCGTGAACAACCTAGTCGCGGCGCCGAGGGAGGACCCTAAACCCTACAAACCCTATAAACGCCATAAAGCCATGTAAACCCTATAAACCCTGTAAGCTATAAACCCTATAAACCCTGTAAGCTATAAACCCTAGACAAGAAAGACTACGCATAGTCTTGAATAGAGACACAAGAGGAGGCTACGGCTTCGATGTGCGTCCCGGTGCCTCCCCGACATTCAGCCAGAAAGTGCCCCCCAAAACTGAGACCCCTAAACCCTAAACCCTAAACCCTAAACCCTAAACCCTAAACCCTAAACCCTTGAACTCCTTGGGGGTTGAAGCAGCAAATGCTCGGATGCAGCACCAGCAACTTGAGAATACAAGGGCACCCTCTGTTGCCTTGTGAACCCGGGAAACCCTAAACCCTAAACCCTAAACCCTAAACCCTAAACCCTACCAGCCAAAGGCTTCCCCAGGCGCGTATCCCATCTGCCAATTTTTCCGAGGCTGACGATGGCGAAATAGGTCCATATGTCGCGGCCAAAAGCCACCTGCATCTCCTGGCTCGGTTCTCTGACTATCCTATAAGACTGCCTAGAGTTTAGGGTTTAGGGTTTAGGGTTTAGGGTTTAGGGTTTAGGGTTTAGGGTTTAGGGTTTAGGGTTTAGGGTTTAGGGTTTAGGGCTTAGGGTTTAGGGTTTCAGTGTTTTTAGGGC
Source organism: Symbiodinium natans (assembly GCA_905221605.1). NCBI lineage: Eukaryota > Dinophyceae > Suessiales > Symbiodiniaceae > Symbiodinium > Symbiodinium natans. Next base: position 53,769 of record CAJNDS010002733.1, on the reverse strand, counting down.
TTTGAGGGTTTTTTGGTTCAGGGTTCAGGGTTTCAGGGTTTCAGGGTTTGGGGTTCAGGAAGCCAAACTCTTGGCGAAGTTTGTGCGAGGACTCCCGAAGCCCTAGACACGAAACCGTTTAGGGTTTAGGGTTTAGGGTTTAGGGTTTAGGGTTTAGGGTTTAGGGTTTAGGGTTTAGGGTTTAGGGTTTAGGGTTTAGGGTTTAGGGTTTAGGGTTTAGGGTTTAGGGTTTAGGGTTTAGGGTTTAGGGTTTAGTAGGGGCTAGCCACCCCCTTGACTTACACACCGTACTTATAACTGTACTTCTTAGTTGTCCAGTAACCTGGGGGAACTAAAGGTTAACCTTTGGATGATATTGCACCAAAAAGGTTAAAGGTTACCTACTCTGCTGCTTGGACTTATAACCCTATTAGGGCACTGAAGGGGCTTATAAGCGGGCAAAAAGTGCAGTTATAATTGGTTAACAAGTACCCCTGAACCCTAAACTCTAAACCCTAAAAATAAGTACCATGAACCTCCAAGCAACCTTTCCCGCTCCTTCCCGCCCCCCCCCCCCCCCCCCCCTTTCCGCGATAAGTAAAAACTCTCTGTCGGATAGCCACGTTCAGGGTTTTGGGTCATCCAGGAAGTCCTCTTCATTGAGAGCGTCCACATCTTTTGAGTCCTTAGCAGCGAAGCTTTGGTGGTGCGGGGGGGGAAGGAGTTTTCGAGTTGTGGAGGGTTGAGGGTTTAGGGCTCGGGCTTGGAGGACGATCGGGTTTAGAGTTCAGGTTTCGAGGATGATCCAGGGAAGGCCCGCCCACTGGGGACGTTTGGTGTTCAAAAACGGTGCATCCACACAACACCCTGAAACTTCCCTTCTCTCTCTCTCTCTCCCTCCCTCCCTCCCCCTCTCTTCTCTCTCTCTCTCTCTCTCTCTCTCTCTCTTTTGGGTTCTTAAGGGGGGGGGGGGGTCAAGAGGTGTACGTAACCCTAAGCTTCAATAAGGTTTTCTAGATGAACCCCCCTCCGTTGCGAACGCTATAATCTCTGAACCCCACGTCCCAACCCCCGAAGCCCTGAGCCCCAAGCCCGAGATGTCACAAACCGTTTCGAGGGGGATGTTTGCGGGGCCCCTGGGTTTGGGGTTTAGGGTTTAGGGTTAGGGTTTAGGGTTTAGGGTTTAGGGTTTAGGGTTTAGGGTTTAGGGTTTAGGGTTGAGGGTATAGAGTCCAGGGATGACGGTTCCATGGGTTAATGTGGGGTTCGATCGGGATTGGAGCCATAGAACTTGGACCTAAACCCTAAACCCTAAACCCTAAACCCTATACCCTAAACCCTAAACCCTAAACCCTAAACCCTAAACCCCTATCCAAATCAAGCCCCAGTTGTTGGCAAGGCTCCACCGAGCGGATTTTCAAGAGGCTCGGGCGGCCGTCCTCCTCAGCGTGTGGGGCAGGGTTTAGGGTTTAGGGTTTAGGGTTTAGGGTTTAGGGTTTAGGGTTTAGGGCTTAGGGCTTAGGGCTTAGGGCTTAGGGCTTAGGGCTTAGGGCTTAGGGTTTAGGGTTTAGGGTTTAGGGTTTAGGGTTTAGGGTTTTGGGTTTAGGGTTTAGGGTTTAGGGTTTTGGGTTTAGGGTTTAGGGTTCAGGGTTTAGGGTTTAGGGGTTTTAGTAGCCCAGGAACCATATTATAATAAGGGCACCCTTTTTTGGGGTTTGTTACTTTAGAAGGGAACCTTGAACCCCAAAAATGGGAAAAGGGTACCACTGGGCTACCAAGGAAAATAGGGGACCCCTCAAATAGACCCCCGAACAGTAGGATCCCCTTATAAGAAGTACCCAGTAAGGTACCCCTGATATGTATGGTAAACCCCTCGCACGTGTTTTTTGTCAACCCTGAAACCTTTGAAAGCCGAATCTCGGAATGCTCCTCAAATCAGCAGCAACGAAAGGGCACGGTGTCCCTCTTAGGACTACTCTAATTGCGGAACTGCAACTAACCGGGCGAACGCCCAGCGAGGATGGGAAGTCATCCGAAACAAGCCTAAGCCCAACGAACCTGGGCCTTAGGCCCAACCCTAAACCCTAAACCCGAAACCCTAAACCTTGTGCTCTTGCATCTCCGATTCTCTCAAACCCTTCGATCCCATAGCTTGGCATCGAATCGGCCCCAAACCAAGCATCGCTCAACCGAATTCCGTAGACCAGCAACCCTAAACCCTAGAACCTCAACCCTTTTTTGCATCCGGACTTGTACAATCGCCTGAAAGTGCAAGCACAGTACTCAGTGCTGGTGACTGCTCTTCCACTCCTTGCTCCACAAACTCGAGGGGACCACTTCAAACACGCACACACGATCGATAGCAAGTTGTGAAGAACCTCCGGAAAAGTGACCAAATAAGCATCAGCATCCTCACCGGAGACCAGTAACTGAAAACACAACTGATCCCCCAACATAGCCAAATGGTGCAGGAGGATTTCCATTGATTCAAACTTCAGCTCGTCTCCGAGGTCAAACTGCATCATGCCGTCTTCCGTGTCTAAGACCCTCAACCCTCAACCCTAAACCCTAAAACCTAAACCCTAAACTCTACAGAATGTTAGGCAAGTCTCCCTTTGGGATTTCAGCGACGTCTGCCTCAAATCCGTAAAGTCCTTCGGCGACGCGGGCATGACCTGACCATCACGAAGACGATCGGCCTCCCCTAGAGCCTTGTTTGAGGGTTTAGGGTTCAGGCTTCAGGGTTCAGGGTTTAGGGTTTAGGGTTTAGGGTTTAGGGATATGCTGGGTAAGGTTTAGGGTTTAGGGTTTAGGGTTTGGGGTTTGGGGTTTAGGGTTTGGGGTTTAGGGTTTAGGGTTTAGGGTTTAGGGTTTAGGGTTTAGGGATATGCTGGGTAAGCTCCTGGTTAAGCAACGACGGAAATTTCAGCGACGAAGCTGGCGAAGTCTCAGATAGAGAGTGGGAGTCCTGCTAAATTCTTCACAGGAAGATGCGGCGGCCTAACCCTAAACCCTAAACCCCAAAACCTAAAGCCTCAAGTGAGTCAAGGGTCGCCTCCGTCGACCGACAAACCCCGAACGCCTGGCCGAGGGCCTCGCACCCCCAGTGCCCCAACAACCCCTACAAACTTAAGGGCTTAGGGTTTCGGGGTTTAGGAACTGACCCGCAACTTCGGGCTTAGGATTCAGGAGGGTTTAGGGTTTAGGGCTTAGGGTTTAGGGTTTAGGGTTTTAGGGATTTAAGAACTGCGGCTCAAGAATAAAAGGGTCCTGTGCCTCTCGACTCTTCTGTCCGGACCCAAACAAGTGGATCGATGATCTACTTATTGCATGAAATTACAGGTATACTTATTGCATGAAATTACAGGTATACTTATTGTTTGAAATTACGGTATACTTATTGTATGAAATCACGTAAAGGTATTGTGTTTCACAACCTCCCAAAACGCTAAACCTTAAACCCTCAACCGCCTTTTCAAAGCCTGGCAGTGGCCTGACTGTCAACATGGCAAACCCAAAGCCGAGGTCATCGATTGAGCGGGCAGGTCGGCAGGATACGCAACGCGTGTCCCGCGTGAGCGTGGCACCCGAACTAAACCCTAAACCCTAAACCCTAAACCCGAAACCCTAAACCTAAACCCTAAACCCTATAAACCCTAAAGCCGCCCCTATGTGACATATGAGCTGCTCCTCTGACAAACCTTGTACTCCCCTTAGAACCTTCATAACAATACTATTTTCAATATCCTCTGGGGTTTTAACTAAACAAAACCCTAAACCCTAAACCCTAAACCCTAAACCCTTTTGACTCCCGGGGCTCTCCGAGGTGCCAGCACCGGAGCAGATGTGACAAACCCGAAGCCCTGAACCCTGAAAAGCCCCAAACCCTTTTTAGGGCTTAGGGTTTAGGGTTTAGGGTTTAGGGTTTAGGGTTTAGGGTTTAGGGTTTAGGGTTTTAGGGCTTCGGCAAAAAAAGCATCACCGCGTGCCTGCACCGACACCACGCTGGTGTCGTCCAACTCCAACTCCGTTAAGCCCCCTTGTTGGTTCGCCTTGCCTTGGGCCAACTCTGGTCTCCCAAAACCCTAAAACCCTAAAAACCTAAAACCCTAAAACCCTAAAACCCTAAAACCCTAAAACCCTAAAACCCTAAAAAACTAAAACCCTAAAACCCTAAAACCCTAAAACCCTAAAACCCTAAAACCCTAAAACCCTAAACCCTAAAACCCTAAAACCCTGAAACCCTGAAACCCTGAAACCCTGAAACCCCGAAACCCTGAAACCCTGAAACCCTGAAACCCTGAAACCCTGAAACCCTCAAACCCTCAAACCCTCAAACCCCCAAACCCTAAGACCCTCAGACCCTAAGACCCTAAAACCTAAAACCCTCAAACCCTCAAACCCTCAAACCCTCAAACCCTCAAACCCTCAAACCCTCAAACCCTCAAACCCTCAAACCCTCAAACCCTCAAACCCTCAAACCCTAAAACCCTAAAACCCTAAAACCCTAAAACCCTAAAACCCTAAAACCCTAAAACCCTAAAACCCTCCACACTGAGACCCTAAACCCTAAACCCCCTCGGCCCACAACGCACAGAAGGTTGGGCTCAGGGCTCAGGGCTTGGAATTCCAAACAAAACCTAGAACAAAAGGGTGCCCCTCTGTTGCTGAATGGCTAGGCTGCCCAGTAACCTAGGCTTGAAAAGGGTGCCCGTTTTTGCTTAAAGGGGTTTATGAGGGAACCTAAACCCCCCAAAAAGGGAACAAGGGTACTACTGGGCATCCTAGATGGAATTTACAACGGAACCTAGCCGGTAATCGAAGCCCCTCCTTTGAGAGTTCCTAAGAATGACCCTATAGAACAGTAGTAGCATGGGGTGCTACTTGGAGGCTCTTTTACAAGCAGGGTTTAGGGTGTAGGGCTTGGGGTTTAGGGTCTAGGGTCTACGTAGGGTTTAGGGTTTTTTTTTTCTCTCAAGGCCTTGCGCGCTGTAAGAACGCGCGCTTTGGCGCCAGCGCGAAAGATGTTTCCCGCAACTGCTTGGCTATTTTAGCGTACTTGAATTGTGGTCCAAAGTAGGGTGTTGCGGTGTGGTCTGGCAGCCACTCTTCGGGGCAGTTATTCTTTGTTATTGTTTCTAGCCAGTATGGAAACTGCATTCCTCTACGTCTGCCAGTAGCTAGTATTCTGTCTTTATGGGCCAAGCAAAAGACTACGTTGTGAAAGGGCTCTTCACGGGGTGCGTTGAAGACTCTAACCATCATGCGATATTGCTGGTGTGACAAGGTTTGTGAGGGGGTTTCTGGGTATTTAGCTTCCTGCCATACGGTGTGGTTGTCTATTCTGGAGTAGAAAGACGCCTTAATCCCGATGACTCTCCGAAGGAACCTGTAATAGAAGCCGTCAATCCTCTTAATCTGTTTGGGTGTTAGGGTGAGCGCGTCAATACCGTAGAGCAGGATGGGTACAAAGGTTGCTTGGAAGATTCGTACTTTGATGCTTTTGGTGAGGTTTGAGTTCCAGACCAGTCTAAGCTTTTTTAAACGCGGACTCTGCCAAACCAGCTCTATGGTAGAAGGCCGTGGTAAACGTGTCTTGCCAGGATACTAATGAACCCAGGCATTTAATTTGCGGTGTGGTCTTAACCTGGTCGCCGTTACTGAAAAATAGCTTGGGGCTGTCGCCTGGTGTGATCAACAGCTCTGTCTTATCGTGGTTGAGTCGCATTCCATACTCTGAGGCTACCTGTTCCACTGCTGACAACATTGCCTGTAACTGCGTTGTGGTTCTGCCCAGTAAAAGCGTGTCGTCAGCATATTCAATGTCGTATGTGGGGTATCCCTCGGACCATGTGTTGGTGGGCGTTCCCTGTGTTTGAAGCAGGGCATCTATATCCGCGAAAACTACCGTGAGTACGGCTACGAAGAGGTATGGACTAAGGGGGCAACCCTGGCGTATACCTGAATGGACGTTACCATGCGCAGTTCTACCATCTAGGCCTTTAGTCATGAAGGTAGAGTTCAGGTAGGTGGATTCTACTGCAGCTAGCATCTTTGCCGAAAGCCCAAACCTACGCAAGGCTGTTATCATGGCGGTGTGGTCCAGAGAATCGAATGCTTGCTTCCAGTCTAGTGACAGTACGTGTAGCGATTTGTTGGTCATAAGGGACCATTCCATTGCTCTTCTTAATATAAACAGTGGTTGTACTGTACCTCTCGCTGCGCGAAAACCATATTGGGAAGGTCTGAGCTTCTGATCGAAAGTAGCGGCCATTCTAGACTGTAGCATTGCAGCGTAGACCTTATAAATGGTGTTTAGGAGAGATATGGGCCTGCAATTTGATGGGTCTGTATCCGCGCCTTTTCCTTTGTAAATGGAAACAACGATAGCCTCCGCCCATTCTTGCGGTATGGTGCCCTCCTGCCATGCCGTGTTGTAGAGGCTTAGTAAATCATCTAGATGTTCTTCGTCCAGGAGCATGAGCAGCTCGTTGGGTACTCTGTCTGGTCCGGCTGCTTTTCGTGCTTTTAGCTTGTGCAAGGCTGACTCTAAGTCAGGTCTAGTGAAATCTGGCTCGTCCGGCTGCTGTTCATTTAGGTTAGGTCTAGCGTCTCGAATTTGGGCGGCGTGGTCCTCTATGTGTGGTGTTTTCCACTGTATATTTTGCAGGTGGTCTCTAAAAACCTCGTGTGTTTTGGACCAGGGCTGTGGTTTGCCATCAACCACTAAGTGCTTCTTTGCTCCTTGGAAGCCTCGCTTTTGGTTGCGGGCTGTGCGCCAGTATGAGCCAGGGTCTTGCAATGTCTTCTATGAGTTGCGAGTGGATGTGGCGTATACGGTCTCTTTTTGCCTCCCTTTTGTTTCGCAGCTGTTTCGCATTTTCTGCTGAGTTTGCCTCGGCATGTGTGGCGGCCTCTAGCAACTGCAAGGTGTGGTCCGAGATCCACGGTTTGCGTGGGTTTCTTCGGAAAATGGGGATTGTAGCGTTGGCAGCTTGTTGTAAGACCTCAGCGAACGTGTGGGGCGCTGGGGGTGCGGCGGTCGTCCGAGGCTCCAAAGGGGGAAGCGGTATGGTTCTGCCGCCTTGCTGCTGTGTGGACTGTTTGCCTTTTTCAGCTAGTTGATCCGCTAGTTCGTTTCCTGCATGTCCCGCGTGTCCCTTTATCCACTGGAGGTGGACCTTGACTCCGCCATGTCTTATGAGGTGGCGGATGTTGCCGATAAGGGCCTTGTTGGTACGTGGTCGCCACTTTCCCGTCAGCATGTTCATGGCCCATTGACTATCAGTGTGGATGGTGATGGCCTGTGGGCCGCATTCGACCGAGTAAAGGACGGCTTCTGCAATGGCCGTCAGCTCTCCTGTGTTGTTTGAACCCACTGCGGCGCCTAGGTATGCGTGTTGGTCGTGGTTGGTGATGACCGGACCAAATGCCTCTGCCGAACCCAAGGAAGAGGACATTGTCCACCCCCACCCTGCTGGGGTGTTTGCACTGCATTTTTCCCTTGGATCCCGATCCGTCCGTGTAAAAGACTGCCTTATGATCCCTAAGCGGTGTGGTCTCTTCGTGGGCGGCGCCCATAATGACTCTTAAGGCCTCATTGAAGTTAGTTTTTACCTCTGGGGTAACTTGCGAGAAGTCCAGCTTAGGGGCGGGGAAGGCCTTTTTGGGTCTGGCGGCCAGCTTAATTTCGCATTCTGTAACTAGAAGACAATGGTCTGAGGGGAAGCCTGTGTGAAGTTTGGATGTACATGAGTTGATGCCAGGTAACCATTGGGACCTAGTGAAGGTGTGGTCCAATCTTTGAAACCTCGTGGGGTCCGGTGTAGGTAGGGCTTTGGAGGGGGGTGGAAGGTGGTCTTCTGTAAGAAACGAACGAATCCTAGCTGCGTTTCTAGGGTTTGTTCAGGTACCTTCGTTTCCAGCAGCTGGTAGAAATGTTGCAGAACTAGGGGATCCAGAACGAATTGTCCCCAATCTGCCGGGGGGGGCTGCCTTATCCCTGTAGGTGGTGTGCTGAACAGGGAGAGGTGTTTTGTAGGAAGCTACCTCAACCATATTCTGCAGCTGCATCGTCTTGATGCACAAAGACCTGTTGGAGTCGGCGGTGTGGTCGATGTATCTTTTCCCCTTGCCATATGTATATGGTCCTGTGACCCCTAGGTCCCTGGGGCGTTGGGCTTGAAATCGTACATTGAAATCCCCTGTTAGGTACACTGGTTCAGGTTGTGGTATGGTAGTGAGGTATTCGTCAAGACTATCCCAGAAAGGCTGCCTTACTTGTTCCAAGTCATGACCTGAATGGGGTGCATACACGCCAACTACATGTACTTTCCCTCCTTGCTTGTTAAATACAAGGTGAAGGATGCTGCTGCTTACCTGCACTACATCCGCTAGGTGCTGCCTTAGTTGAGGGTGTACAATTGCTCCCACCCCTGCATATTTGTCCTTTGTGTTCCCGGAGAGGATCACTAGATGCTGCTCCGATAGGTACGAGTAGTATGATGTGCTTCTCGTTTCGTTGAGCATCAAAACCCCTAACCTATGTGCGTCCATAAGTTGCAGGAGCGACTTCAACTTGAGGGCGTCGGCCATACCCTGCACGTTGAGTGCTCCTATTCGCATTTTGGACTTGTAAGGGAGGGGGGGTGTGGTCCTTGGGACTTCTTTACCCCGCTTGGTCTTTCTGGGCAGGGATTCCTGCCAGTAGAGTGCTTGCCGGAACCACTTGGATCTTTTCGGAGTGGCTTCTTTGGACTGGGTTGGAGGTGTGACAAGGGAGTCCGCCCCTTGCAACAGGCTTGTTTTGCGTTGGCGTCGCCAGGCCCGATACGCTCGTCTTCTGAGCGCTCGTGCACTGGTGCCCCCCGCCAACGCATTGTCCTCCTTCCCTGTGGGGGTACACCCTTCGAGTGCCAAAATGGCGCCCGGCACGCCTCGTGCAGGCGGTGTTCGTGACTTACCCAGGTTGGAATTCTGTGAATTCTGAATTCTGTAGCGGTTTGGTCGGTACTTAACCGGAACTGCTTTTATTCTAAAGAAACTACGTGTTCCATCCGCTTTGCGGATTTTTCTACGTCGTCCAGTTCTGGTAGGCGAGGGGGCGGAGCCCTTGAACAGCGGTATGGTCAGGTCGGCGGTAGGGGCGGTGCCCATTTAGTGGTAGGTGTGGTCCAGCTGTGTTTGCTGCCTATATCCCAGTATTATGTCGCGAGAATATGTGGGGAGATTAGGGGGCGCGGAGGAAGGTGGGGGTGTAAGGTCAGCAAGTGGAAGAACTAACCTGCCTTGCAGCCCTGATTGTCGGGTAAAGAGGCGGAGGTGTGGTTTGGTAGTGTTACCATTAAGGGAGTGCATTCTCTTATTGAGGGTGTTTTGATGTACCAAAGAGTATGCTTTTAGACAGCTACCAAGCTTGGCGGGAAACATGATTGCACGAATTGACCTCTGCTGTGCTGAGGTGTGGTACTCAGCATCTGCCCTGGTTTCAAAAAGTTTCAAAGGTGGCAGATGTGAGATTGCATGTAAGGCCGGCATAAGTTGCAAGGTGTGACTACAGTGTGCATACAGTGAGACAGGTGTTACATTGCAAAAGGGCAGGTATTTGAACAACTGCTCTGGCCTTTGCTGTGCTTTCCGACACCTGCGGGACGACAAGGTGTGGTTGGCCTCGCTCCTTTCTTTAGGAAATTTCAAATGGGGCAGAGGCTGCAAAAATACCCTGGCTGAGGACCTCATAGGAAGCAAGAGGGAACCACACAAAACAACCAACAAAGCGGTGTGGTCCTCAGAGGCCTCTATGCCCGTGCACTTGGGAACACATCAGCGCTGCTTCGATCGGAATCCCTTGGGGCGGCTTCCGACTGCGGCGGTGTGATTGGGGACTGCTTGGAGGAATCTGCCATCACCTCATCTTCTGGAGGTGTGGTCTCAGCAGGAGCTGCCGGTTTCCCCTGGTACGTAGCCAGGCTGTAGTCGCCGATTTTCTCGGCTTCTTGTCCCGCCTTGTCACAAAATTCGTCCCAAACGAATGCAACCTTTTCAACTGAAACATAGTCCAGCTGAAACGGGTATGGTGAGAACTCCGACTGGCGCAACAGGGTTTGCGACCAGTGCTTTCTGGAGCGGCCGAAAATCGTGCCATAGCCTTGGGATGCTCCCTGCTGTTTGGCGGTGTGGTAAGCAGCTCGCTCCATTTTGTCGAGCTCTTGCTGCGAACCCCACAGAACCGTGTTCCAGCATTCTGTGAAAAGTGTGGCCTCCTCCGTGTTTTGCTGCGGAGGGCTCTGGAGAATGCTGGCAAACTCTTGGGTGACTTCAAGTCTACCCACAAAGGAGCGGTCTCGCTCTTCATAAAACAATCTAGCCCAAGCACGGCGGTCTGGTCGGAAGTCGCGATCTTCCTGTGGTTCCATGATCGTGAGCGTCTTCCACAAAATCATGACCGGCTTACCCGTGGTGTCCGGGTGTGCTGCAAGGGCCGCGAGTAAAATCCTAATGGGCGCCTCAAGCTTGCGCTGCCACTGGGGTGTAAAAGGTGAGATTCGTACGTGGCGACCCGAAATAGGTGTGGTCCGGTTGGAGTAAATGGGAGTTCCTCCCTGACCTCCATACTTCTTCAGGAATGCTGCCCGGATATCCCACGACTTAAAAGTGAGTAGGGTCATGCCACTGTAAAAACCCGCCTTTTGCGGTATGGTCACGGGGTCACTGGCCAGGACGCTGAACCAAAACTGTGAGGGGATGGTGTCCGCGTCATAGGTCTGGTCCAGGAGGCCGCTTCCGGTGTGTGGCCAAGCATCCATCCCAACTGGAACTCACGTTGTGGCGGTGTGAGTCCATTGGGCCAGCCAGTCGTTACCAGCATAAGGCCGGCGGCGTGGCGTTGTTGGGAACGATTCTCTGAAGCCATAAACTGCAGCGCTAGCTGACATGTGAAGGTGTGGTCGCTGACCTTCTTGATGGCTGACTCCAGTTGGGCCACCATGCCGTACATTTCTGGCCTGATGACTCCTTTGTGGTATCCTGTGACCAGCCTCAAAACGTCACCCGCAGTCTGTACTTTCGAGTTCAGGAAAACCTGAAGGGCCGCGTCGTTGGATGTCCACCCCATCTTACCAGCTGTTGTTGGATGGTCGGTGTGGTCCTCGATTGCGAAGGGCTGCACCAAAGACGGCGTGTGATCCGGAGGTGTCGGTGTGGCGCTGTACTGTCTGACTGGAACTCCGCCGCCGTATTGCCTGGGACCACTTCCACGGTGTGTGTGGAGCTCACTGTGTGGTAACTTGGGACGCGGTGGACACACGCTTCATTCGGCTTGTGCGGTAAAAGAGCTGCTGTGTGGCCTCGTACCCCGGCTGGTTGGAAATCTCTTGCCGCGCGTCCTCGTACCTTTTTTTCTTCATCGGATCCGAAGACGACATGGCCTCCAAAAGGCTGCAAAAGGTGTGAGACTGGGGCGGAGTGGTCCTTGAAGGAGTCTCCGAAACGATAGCGTTGCGCGTGCAGTGCACCTGTTTTTAGCCGAGATGCCTAGGGTTTAGGGTTTAGGGTTTAGGGTTTAGGGTTTGGATTTAGGGGTGCTAGGTTTTGGGGCTCTGTTTTTGGATCCTTCCAGTGTTTTGGGAGCTCTGCTCCGGAATCCTAGAGCTGCTTCGTGGTTGAATGTCGGCGGGGTTTAGGGTTTAAGCGGGTCTAGGGTCTAGGGTTCTAGGGTTTAGGGTTTAGGGTTTAGGGTTTAGGGTTTAAGGTCCAAAACTCCAAATCTAAAACGCAAAAACCCAAAAAACTGCAAACCTTAAAGGGGGAGATGGCGTGAGGCTCCAAGTCCACCCTGCTAACCCTGACCAACACAGCCTTCAACCCCAACGCTGATCCGAACCCTAACCCTAAAACCCCTGCCACCCGGCCCTCAATCCCAAACCCTAAACCCTAAACCCTAAACCCTTAGCCGAAACCCTACACCCTAAACCCACAACCCTCACCGCAACCAGTGGCCAATCTTCTCTTCGAGCACGGCGACGCGAATCCCTGCACAGATAAGCAGGTAACTTCACTGGGGAGGTTTGGGGTTTAGGGTTTAGGGTTTAGGGGGGCTTAGGGTTTTAGGGTTTAGGGTTTAGGGTTTAGGGTTTAGGGTTTAGGGTTTAGGGTTAGTTTAGGGTTAGGTTTAGGGTTTAGGGTTTTTTAGTAGGTTAGGGTTGAGGGTTTAAAACAGTTATGGCTTCATGAGGATGGGTAGGAGGCACTCAGGCGAAGTAAAAATTCAACATCAAAGCTGCCCCTGTTCGTTTGCTTCGTCCCACCCTTTGCACCCTATTCTCGTCCTGGGCTTAGGTTTTTGCTTCCACCTTCAGGGGAAGCGTTCTGCCCTAAACCCTAAACCCTAAACCCTAAACGCGCGCCTGACCTTCTCAGGGCGCTTGCAAAAAAGGCCATCAAGAAGCATGAGGGCGGCGGGGCGCCCCAAGCGAAGGGTTCTAGGGTTTGGGATTTACGGATGTCGGCTTTCGGGTTTAGGCTTTTAGGGATATTTAGGTTTTAGACTTGTATGGTTTAAGGGTATGAAAGGGCTTTGAAGTTGTAGCGTTCTTCTACGCTTAGGGTTTACAATTGGCCGGGGCTGCGGATCCGCAACGCCCTTTGCCCTACTATGTAGGTTTTAGGGTTTAGGGGTTAGGGTTTAGGGTATAGGGTATTCCATTTTTCTTACATGGCCTCGGCACAATCTACATTGGCGTTTGCGTGAGGGTAACCCGAAGGTACCGGTTTAATATTTATGGGTAGAGAAGGTTGGGGGGGGTGGGAAGGGGGGGGGAAGGGGGGGAAGGGGGGGGGGGGAAGGGGGGGGAGGGGCAGGGGGGGGGGGTGGGGTGAAGGGGGGGAAGGGGGGGGGAAGGGGGGTGAAAGGGGGGGGGGGGAAGGGGGGGGGGGGTTAAAGGGAAGGGGGGGGGCAAGGTTGTGGGGGGGGGGTGTCAGCCCCACATCCCAACCTCCAATAACAAGAATCCCCTCACACAGCCCCTTGTTGCTAAAGCGCAAACCCAAAACCCTAAACTCCAAACTTATACAGGGTTGCTGAGGTGGTCGCTATTGCGGAGAGGAGATGGGAGATTCGGGCGAAGCATCCCCAAAGAACAAATAGCAAAAACCACAGAAAATTAATCTGAATAAATATGAGGTTAGGGTTTAGGGTTTAGGGTTTTAGGGTTTTATGTTTAGTTTTAGGGTTTGGGTTATAGTTTTCCGGGTTCGTGTTTTCAGGGTTCAGGGTTCAGGTTCAGGGTTACAGGGTTCAGGTTTCAGGGGTTCAGGGTTTCAGGGTTCAGGGTTCAGGGTTTGGGTTTCGGGTTTAGGGTTTAGGTTTTAGGGTTTAGGGTTTAGGGTTTTAGGAGTTTTTAGGGTTTTAGGGTTTAGGGTTTAGGTTTAGGGTTTTAGGGTTTAGGGTTTATGGGTTTAGGGGTTTTCGGTTTTTAAAGTGTAAAATATAAGGGACTGAACATACTACAGTATTCGGTAGCCACGCTTAGCTCTTCATGACGAAAGTGAGAGCTTAGAGAGATGCATGTCCAGCCACACGCAGCTCTCCCATCGAGAAGCAGGGTTTAGGGTTTAAGGGTTTAAGCTTCAGGGTTCAGGGTTTCAGGGTTTAGGGTTTAGGGTTTAGGTTTAGGGTTTAGGTTTAGTTTAGATTTAGGGTTTGCTTAACGAAGCAGCCCTAAACCCTAAACTCTATACCCTCTCGAAGCATCTAGCCTACTAACTTACGAACCAGCCCTGTAATGAAACACTTTTGCTAAACTCCTAACCCTAAACCCAGAACCCGAAACCCTAAACCCTAAAACCTAAAACCCTGAACCCAACCCATCGCTACTTGCCTGAGCGGCCTGCACTGCAAGCTGCTTTCCGTTACAGCTCTCCTCCAGAGCCTGCCCATGAGGGGTTTAGGGGTTTGGGGGTTTTGGGGGTTGGGTTTGGGTTTGGGGTTTGGGGGGTTTAGGGTTTAGGGTTTGGGGTTTTTGGGGTTTACCGGTTTTTTTGTAGGGTTTGGGGTTTGGTTTTTGCCGGTTTAGTGTGGGGTTTAAGGTTTAGGGTTTAGGGGTTAGGGTTGGGTTTATAGGGTTTGGGTTTAGGGTTTAGGGTCAGCAACTTGAAGGCCTCTCAAAGCCCCTCGCCCTGAAAAGAGTCCCAAGTCGCCACCTGTCACTGAATGCAGCACCCGGCAAACCGGCCCTGAAAGACCCCCTAACCCTAAACCCGTAAACCTGAACCTGAACCCTAGACCCTAAACCCTAACCCTAAACCCGACTTAACCCTAAACCACCGCTACCCCTCGAAGAGGCGCTTCACTCGATTGGGCGCTAAACCAAACCGAATACAACCTCACGAGTAGTCTGGGCGGCCTTCGGAATCCAATGCTCATGATGGAGGGGTTTAGGGTTTAGGGTATTTCTGGTTGATAGGGTTAATAGGTTTGTGGTTTTGGGTTTAGGGGGTTAGGGTTGGGGTTGGTTTGAGGGTTTAGGGTTTAGGTTTAGGGTTTAGGGTTTTTAGGGTTTAGGGTTTCAGGGTTCAGGGTTCCGGGTTCAGGGTTTCAGGGTTAGGGTTTAGGGTTTAGGGTTAGGGTTCAGGGTTCAGGGTAGGGTTTGGGGTTAGGGTTTAGGGTTTAGGGTTCAGGGTTTAGGGTTTAGGGTTTAGGGTTTAGGGTTTAGGGTTTAGGGTTTAGGGTTTAGGGCTTAGGGTCTAGGATCCCGTGAACATGCGTTAGGCGAGCGCACGATGCACACCCGACCCTGCATGATGGACACCCCTGCGGCGTGAGGAAACAGAAGCCCCAGACCCCGAAAACGAGTCTACAGAAACAAACAATCAAGCCAGCAAACAAACAAAATTCTTTGCACATTCAGGGTAGTTGACATTATCTTTCTACAGGCACAATAAGGGGTGAAACAAATGTTGGTCCTCTGGGCTCCTGCTCCATTGAGGGGTTACCTTACGAGTTCCTACTTCACTCCGCAACAGGGCTTTCAGGGGGGTTTAGGGTTTAGGGTTTAGGGTTTAGGGTTTAGGGTTTAGGGTTTAGGGTTTAGGATTTAGGGTTTAGGGTTTAGGGTTTAGGGTTTAGGGTTTAGGGGGGAATCCGCGGAACCCAACTCCCACCTTCAACCTGTAAGTTCCAGCTCCTCGGTCCATGAAACCCTGCACTTTGGGGCAACAGGTGTGACACGACACCTAAACCCAAAGGGGCCCTCAGCACCGCAACGCCGAAGCACTAAGCCCTGGATGCCCACCCTAAACCCTAAACCTTAAACCCTAAACCCTGAACCCAGAACCCTTCACCCTAAATCCTAAACCCTAAACCCACACTCCCCACACGCGAAACAGCCCATGCAGCGGTCCTTAAACCGATCTTCCAGATCCATCCCCAGATTTCCGGTACATTGCGGACCTATCCGGTTGGTGCACAATCGGCGCAGGGCTTCAGGCCCAGTGGGTTAAGGGTTTAGGGTTCATAGGGTTTAGGGTTTAGGGTTTAGGGTTTAGGGTTTAGGATTCAGGGGTATCTTGGCAGCCTGAACCCTCAACCCGAAGCCCTAGGCCCTCTGGAGCCTGAAACGGGATTATAGGGGCTCGTAGGGTTCTCGGGGTGGTTATTAAGATGGGTTTACGGTTTGCGGTTTAGGGTTTAGGGTTTAGGGTTTAGGGTTTAGGGTTTAGGATTTAGGGTTTAGGGTTTAGGGTTTAGGGTTTAGGGTTTAGGGTTTAGGGTTTAGGGTTTAGGGTTTAGGGTTTAGGGCCTCGACTCTAAGGGTACATAGTTACATGGTCTCTGAATGTGGCCCCTGACCTCCTTTTGCTAGGGTAGACAAAGGGGCCCCCTTTCAAGGGCCCTAAGGGACCATGGAACTACCCTGAGGTTGTAGTCTTCAAAGGCGCCCTTTTTCGGAACCTCACCCGAAAAACAGGGAATAAGGGACTACTCTGCATCCTAGCAATATTCACCTAGCAGGTGGTCTCTTTGTTCTACTCTGTTCCCATTCCCGAAAATGGCACCTCAGTCCCTAACAGGTCTCCACGTGAACCTGCTCTTGTTTTGGACAAAGGCCCTACGTTCAGAGACCTCTCAAGCCTTCCCTAAACCCTAAACCCTAAACCTTAAACCTTAAACCCTAAATCCTAAATCCTAAACCCTAAACCCCTTGGAATGGGTGAATGGGTCCAGGTTTTTTTTTCGTGTTTTTTCTGGTTTTTTTTTCGTATTTTCATGGTCTTGGGTTTAGGGTTTAGGTTTAGGGTTTAGGGTTAGGGTTTAGGGTTTAGGGTTTAGGGTTTAGGGTTTTTAGGGTTTTTAGGGTTTTTAGGGTGTTTAGGGTTTTTAGGGTTTTTAGTGTTTTTAGTGATTTTAGGGTTTTTAGGGTTTTTTAGTGTTTTTAGGGTTTTGAGGGTTTAGGGTTTAGGGTTCACCTGAAACCATGAAAAACACACACAACAAAAAAAAACATAACAAATACGAAAAAAGAACCATCAGCCCCTTGGAATCCTACAGTACAGACACCCTGTTCTTGGGTGACCTTTTGGGGCTGTCCAGCCCTGGGCCCAAATCTTCGGTTTAGGGTTTAATTAGGGGTTTAGGGTTTGGGGCTTGGGGTTTCGGGTTTAGGGTTTAGGGTTTGGGCTTTAGGGTTTAGGGTTTAGGGTTTAGGGTTTAGGGTTTAGGGTTTAGGGTTTAGGATTTAGGGTTCAGGGTTTAGGGTTTGGGGTTTAGGGTTTAGGGTTTAGGGTTTAGGGTTTAGGGTAAACCCCAAGTGCTTGCAGTTGCACGCACGGCTTCAAAGGAGAACTGTGGTGCCTGAGCCGGCGGATACCCCGGCCGAGCCCTCCGACGTTCGGAAGGAGGCCGCCGCTGCTGCGGCCAAAGCTATAAGGGCCGTGCCCTTTCACTTTTGGGCTCACAGCAGGCAGGCCCATAAACACGAAACCCAAACCCCGAATGTCGTATCCTGATTAGTCTGGACCCCCTCAATAATGAAAAGTTTTCCAAAAACTATTCAGGAGACAAAAATTCGATTGCCCCCCCACAATAAAGTAAAGTTTTTCGGGCATGGGTTTCGGAAGAGAGAAAAAAAGAGAGAACAAGATGAGCTCATCTGAGCTTACCTGAGCTTAATTATGTAAGAGGAGAGGGAAAGGAAGAGGAGAGGAAGAGGAGAGGGAAGAGGAGCGAAGAGGAAATGAAGAGGAGCCGGTGGGGGGGGGCCCGGGGCCGAAAATTAGTTTGGGGGGGTCCCTTTTTTTGACACTATTACGGGGGTGGATTTAGTTTGGGGGGGGGGGGGCCCTCACACTAATCAGGATACCACATTAAAGCCCACCCCCCAAACCCTAAACCCTAAACCCTACGCCCTAAACCCGAAACCCTAAACCCTACACCAAAAAAAAAAAACAGTTGCTGGCGCCTGAGGACGAGCAGGCCAAGAAGGACATGGCGTCTGCGCGACTTCAGGGGCTCGAACCTTCCCTTTAGGTATGCTTCGAATATGTCAGGGGATGTCGTTGTCTTAAGAGGGTCCCTAGCCCTAAGCCCTAAACCCTAAACCCTAAGTCAATTCGCCAAACGCTGCTTTGGGCATATCTTTCGGGGAGATGTGCTGCGCTGGGCTTGGGCAAGATTCGATTTCCAGATCCACGTTTCGGAGTTTACGAAAAGAAGGGACCCCTAACACAGACCCCCAAATAGTAGGATTCCCTTATCATAAGGACCCCCAAGAAGGCACCCCTTATTTCGGAAACCCCCACATTTCGGGGTTTAGGATTTTGGGATGTAGGGGTTTCGGGCGGTGCGGGCTTAGGGCGGATCTTGGGGTGCAGGGCTTCAGGGCTCTGGGCCCCTGTGGCTTAGGGGAAGTTACTTAGCCCCTCGTAAGTGCCATAGATCGGAACCCTGAACCCTGAAAAACCTAAAGCCCAAACCCTAAACCGAGAACCCTGAACCCTAAACCCTAAAGCCTCAACCCGAAATCCTAAGCCCTAAGCCCTAAGCCCTAAACCCTAAACCCTAAACCCTACACAGCCCTGAGGTCCCCGAACTCGGAAGGGCTGGGGCATGGCGGGTGTGTAGCTTCCGCTTTCCCCCATGTTGTGAGACCCCAAACCCTTACGCAGCAATCTTGGCACCCCAAACCCTAAACACAAAACCCCGAAAGAGCCTTGAGAGGCCCCAAAACCCTAGACCTTTTGAGATCCCTTGAACCCTATGAACCTTGTGAACCTTTTTGAACCTTTCAAGACCCAAAACCCTGAACCCTAGAAAACCCTTTTTTGAACCTGCTGGCAACTGCTGTATCAGCCCAAGACCGCAACCCCACAACCCCACTAACCCTAAACCCTAAACCCTAAGCCCCAAGCCCCAAACCCCAAACCCTCGGTGCCGGGAACCCAAAAACTGCTTGAATCTTCACAGTTGGTCTGCAGGGTTTAGGATTTTCAGGTTTGGCGGTTTGGGGGTTTTAGGGTTGCGGGCTTAGGGTTTAGGGTTTAGGGCTTAGGGTTTAGGGTTTAGGGTTTGGGGTTCAGGGGTTAGGGTTTAGGGGTTTAGGGGTTTAGGGGTTTAGGGGTTTAGGGGTTTAGGGGTCTAGGGGTCTAGGGGTTTAGGGATTTAGGGGTTTAGGGTTTAGGGGTTTTAGGGGTTTAGGGGTTTTAGGTTTTAGGGGTTTTAGGGGTTTTTAGGGGGTTTAGGTTTAGGGGTTTAGGGGTTGGTTTAGGGGTTTTTAGGGGTTAGGGTTTAGGGGTTTTAGGGGTTTAGGTTTAGGAGTTTAGGGGGGTTTAGAGGTTTTAGGGCTTTCTTAGGGGTTTAGGGGTTTAGGGGTTTAGGGGTTTAGGGGTTTAGGGGTTTAGGTTTAGGGGTTTAGGGGTTTAGGGGTTTAGGGGTTTAGGGGTTTAGGGGTTTAGGGGTTTAGGGGTTTAGGGGTTTAGGGGTGTAGGGGTGTAGGGGTTTAGGGGTTTAGGGGTTTAGGGGTTTAGGGGTTTAGGGGAGTTTGGGGTTGGGGGGTTAGGGTTTGCGGTTTTTGGACTCAAGACATGCCATGTGTCAACACTTCAGGTGTCCACTGGGGAAGGCTCTGGGTCCAAAGAGCGCCCACACAAACCCCAAACCCCAAACCCTAAGCCGCAAATCCTAAACCCCAAACCCTAAAACCTATACCCTAACCCTAAACCCTAAACCCTTTTTGCAAACCCTAAACCCTAAACCCTAAACCCTGGTCTGGAGAGACTGGGGGCTGTCGGGCAAGGCAACCCTGAGAGGTTGGCTTTGCGTCGGGTTTTGGGTGTAGGGTTTAGGGTTAGGGTTGAAGGTTTAGGCTCCGTACTACAATGAGATATCCCGAAAGGGGCCATCACTTAGAGATCCCTCCATGCCTCAAAGTCTTTAGCCGGGGAGTTTAAAGTTCGGGTTTTGGGTCCAGGGGTTTGAGCCCCAAGCACAACACCCGTAGCACCCTAAGCACCCCAACTAAACTCCCCAAACTCCGTAAACTCCGTAAACCCTAACCCTAAACCCTAAACCTTAAACCCTAACCCTAAACCCTAAACCCTAACCCTAAACCCTAAACCCTAAACCACTGGACTGAGCCCTGGATTTCTCCTCCGCGCTCTGCACCTCGGCACCTTCGGGACGCGCTGTCACCGATCGGATGCTGAAACTCACCCGGGCCTCCAGTTTCTGGGCTTGGGGCCCTTCAGGGTGGTTTAGGGTTTAGGGTTTAGGGTTTAGGGTTTAGGGTTTAGGGTTTAGGGTTTAGGGTTTAGGGTTTAGGGTTTAGGGTTTAGGGTTTAGGGTTTAGGGTTTAGGGTTTAGGGTTTAGGGTTTTTTTTCAGGGTTTAGGGGTTAGGGTTAGGGTTTAGGGTTTAGGGTTTAGGGTTTAGGGTTTAGGGTTTAGGGTTTAGGGTTGTTGTTTTTCCGGTTTAGGGTTTAGCGTTTAGGGTTTAGGGTTTAGGGAGGCTTACAGTAGGGTCTAGGGTTTCAGGTTTCAGGAACAATCTGGGCTTTTGGATGCACAGGGCTTCATACGGGTGGATTTGGAGGTTTAGATGGAATGGCTCTGCTGCAAGTTGTTCGCGTGCTCAATCTAAGCCATACAATCCCAACAACTGAAGCCTACATCGTAAGCTCCAAACATCCTAGCCCTAAACCCCAAACCCTCAACCCTCAACCCTAAACCCTAACCACCTTAAAGCCCCCTGAACCCACACTCCCCACCCTCTCCAAGCACCCCCCACCTTCGTGAGCAAATGCTGGGCTGCCTGGGGGATTGCCTCCCACTCCTCCTGGCTCCAGGAATCCTGGCGGGAGTGGGGTGGGGTGGGGTTTGCGGCTTAGAGGGTTTGGGGTTTCGGGTTTCGGGTTTAGGGTTTTTTGGCACCCGACTAGCCACAGCACAGCGGGGTCATCAAGTGCGTCTCGGAAAAACCAGAAAGAAGAACCCCAGGGTAAGACCTAGGCTCACCACGGAGGAAATCGCCAGTGGCATTCAGGGTAGGAAATGTTGCCGTCAAAGTGGCCTCCCACATTCTCCTTCATCTAGAACACACAGTGGAAACAACCCCCCCAAATAGGGTTTAGGGTTTAGGGCTTCGGGTTTTGGTTTTTTCCACCTGCCTAGCTGACGGAAAGTCGCAGGGCAGGGCAAGTCACTCGCTATTGGCTAGCAGACATTTGGGGCATGTGTTTCCAATTCCCCCCCATCTGAGCTCCGAGATTAAAAAAAAACCTAGGTAAACTGAACCATTCTCTCAAGCAGGGCTTAAAGATGTGAAGAGGAGGTCGCCCCACGTCGGAAAATCGTATCCTTGGATGTGTGTGCATGATTTCATGCGCACACATGCGAAAATTAGGGTTTAGGGTGTCCGGCTTAGGGTGTAGGGTTTGGGCCCTCGCCCCAAAACTCCAAGCCCATACCCATGTCAAACTCCAGGTTCTAAAAGGTTGAAACATGGAAACTAGACATTCTCTGAAGCATTGGCTGACTCGTTTGAGGATTGAGAGCTTTTGATGAGAAAGGTCTAATGTGGACCACCTCGTGTTACTGCCGATGCCTAAACCCTGTTACGGTCAAGGGGGTTGTTTTCAAACCGTACACCATAGACCCTAAACTCTAAACCCTAAATCCTAAACCCTAAACCCTAGACCCTAGACCCTAAGCCCTAAACCCTAAACCCTAAACCCCAAACAAACCCTCTATTAGTTAACAGGGGTTCAGGGGGAACTGCCAAGCAGAACACACCTCCGACTCCCATGGCCGGTACACCCAGGCATACCTGGGAGCATGCTGCACTTTTAGGGTTTAGGGTTTAGGGTTTAGGGTGTAGGGTCTAGGGTCTAGGGTCTAGGGTCTAGGGTCTAGGGTTTAGGGTTTAGGGTTTAGGATTTAGGGATTAGTGTTCAGGGTTTAGGGTGAGAGGAACTTATGTTCACAACGGACATGTAAGGTTTAGGAGAGACACTTGGGGGAAACTGGGCCCAAAAGCGGTGCAAGTCACCCTGGAATCCTAGATTTCCTTGCCCTTTTTCCCGCTATGGCCATCAGAATCATGGAAGCCTACAGAGGCCTGCTTGGGCACTCACAAGCGTGCATCTCAAAAAACTCAACGTGGACCTCGGTACACGTAAGCCCAAGGAACTGTTTGCACTCGGACGGCTCCCAATCCAAGCCTGAAACCTAGTCCCTCGACATGAACAAAGCCTTTACTACTAATTGCTTAAGAGCCCCGAAAAAATGAAAACATTCTTACTTATTAAGGGTAATATAGGGACTCGTGTTTTTTTTTCTTTTGGGGTTCTTAAGCAAACAGCCGTTTATCTACGCCCAGGTACGGTGTTGTGGCTGTTTCCGGCTGCTTGCGGGGGGCACGCCCACGCAGTTGCAGCTTCGGAGGGACGAGAACGGTGGGCACACCGTGGTACGCCTGGTTTAGGGTTTAGGGTTTAGGGTTTAGGGTTTAGGGTTTAGGGTTTAGGGTTTAGGGTTTAGGGTTTAGGGTTTAGGGTTTAGGGTTTAGGGTTTAGGGTTTAGGGTTTAGGGTTTAGGGTTTAATTTCCCTGGTGGCCCGAAGGTCTCTAGGATGGCCCGTAGAGCCCCCTGAAAAGTATTCCCAAATAATCATCGTTCTCTTAAACCCAATAAGGGAAAATATGACATGTCCCAAGGGCCTACCGAGCTCTATAGGCTTCGGGCTCAAAAGACTTGAAGCTCTTTGCGTGGAGCTTGGGCTTAGATCCCGAGTCCCATGTGCTGAGTTTTGAAATCGTCGGACATCGACAACAACCCCAGCACGTCATCTGCGTCAAAGCGGGAGTCGGTGGGTTTAGGGTTTTTTGATTCAAGCCTTCTGGGCTTGAAGAAGAAGTCTTAGGGTTACAGGGTCCGGAGCTTCGCGGCCGACACAAACCCTCACCCGCCTGCCGCGCAGGCCCCGCTAGGACCTTGGGGTTGTTGATGTAGGGTTTTTGTTTAGGGTTGAGGGTTTAGGGTTTAGGGTATGCTCATGAACCAGCACAGTTATGGGGTTCTTAACCTAGAGAACCTTAGGGAAGCTTAGGGAGCCTTGGGGAATAGTGGGGAGTATTCGGGAGCCTTGGGGTTACACACCCCGCTCAAAGCCCCGATCCTTTTTGGCGTTCGGTTTAGGGTGGTTTAAGGTTTAGGGTTTAGGGTGTGGGGTTTAGTCTTCCCCCTGGTTCTTCGTAGGGAATGAGGGAACCATATACCTACGAGAACCAGCCAGTCTTACTAGATCCCCTCTCTATCTAGATCCTGCAGAGCACGTCACATAGAGGTCGGATTAATTACTAATCGTATTCCCTTATGGTCCCTTTGTAAACATGCTCTAACACCCCACCCCACCCCAAACCCTATTCCAATTATTGAGGCCCCTATAGTAGCCCTAAACCCTAAACACTAAACCCTAAACCCTAAACCCTGAACCCTAAACCCTAAACCCTTAACCCTTAAACCCTAAGCCCTAGGCAGCTTCCATGTGCAGCCCTTTGTGTGGCCAGGAAGCCAGCAGCGAGCCCGCTCGGAGCAGCACCGGCACCGGGCGGGCCGCGCGACTCTCCTCCAGGGTGCGGTGTCTGGACCTTACTGGGGTTTAGGGTTTAGGGTTTAGGGTTTAGGGTTTAGGGTTTAGGGTTTAGGGTTTAGGGTTTAGGGTTTAGGGTTTAGGGTTTGGGCTTGGGGGGTCAGGGCTCAGGGCTTAGGGCTTAGAATTCCTGACGTCTAAACTCGTTGCGGGGGGCATAAGGTGCAGAGCTTTGACCCTTTCTTGCAACAGGCCTCGTGATGAAGCAGCCCGGCAACAGCAAACCCCTCAAAACAGTGCCTAAAGCCCTAAACCCCAAACCCTGAACCCTGAACCCTAAACCCTGCTTTTCCTTCACAGATGTCAGAGGCCCTCGGACAGCAAGAAAACCCTCCTTGCCGAGCAGGAAGACGCACGGCAAGCCAAGGCTCACCGTCACCAAGGGTGCCGTGGTGTCCTGGCGGGGCTGGGCACCCTAAATCTTAAAACCATAAAACCCTAAAACCCAAAACCCTAAAACCCTAAAGCCCTAAACCCTAAACCCTAAAACCCTGCTGCATTCCCCCAGGAAGCCATTGCCGGACGCCCTAAACCCTAAACCCCAAACCCCTAAGCCCTTTTGCAACCAGGCCTCTGTAGAACCCCTGAGCCCCAAACGCTCAAAACCCTACTGCATTGCCCCATCAATCCTAATAAAACCCTAAACCCTAAATCCTAAACCTTAAAACCCTGAACCCCTAAAACCCTAAACCTTAAAACCCTAAGCCCCTAAAACCCTAAACCCCTAAACCCCCCTAAAACCCCAAAACCCTACTCCAGTCCCCAGCAATCCACTGCCGGTCCGGCTCCACGTCGTCGCGGTGGCCTCCGAGGCGATCCGAGGGACGCCGCGCCGCGTGGTAGAAGTTGCAAATGGCGGCCTAGGGGTTCAGGCTTAGGGGCTTGAGGGGTTTGGGGGTTTGTGGTTTAGGGTTTGGGGTATATAGGGTTTAGGGTTTTTAGGGTTTGTGGTTTAGGGTTTAGGGTTTAGGGTTTAGGGTTTAGGGTTTAGGGTTGAGGGTTGAGGGTTGAGGGCATATAGGGTTTAGGGTTTAGGGGTATAGGGTTTAGGGTTTGTAGGGTTTCGGTTTAGGTTCTTTTTTGTCACAGGCCTGGCTGACTGAAAGTCGCCAGTGCAGGGACAGCTTAGGTGTACATGATCGTGTTCAACGATGGACCGACTAGTGATTATCAGGTAAATGTCAAAGGAGGTTCAAAGGTGAGCTCTTCCCCTCAAACTTTCGAGTGCCCAGACCACACCTCGACGGAGAAACTAGCGCGACAGTAGCATGCCTACTGAAGCCCGTAGGTCACTACGGCCAAGATGGTGGAGGCGTCAAAGATGAGCCTAAAAGAAAGCCATCCTAACCAAACAGTATGAAGTTGTTCCACCTTCTCCTAGCCCCTGCACTCAACCATACTGAGCCTGAGGCGTGCATTCATACAGAAATGTAGCTACGAAAGCTCATGATATATGAGACATCTGCTCCAAAGATCCACACACACACACACACACCCACCCCTACACCTACCTACCTACCTGTGCGCGGGCACGCTCACGTGCACGTGCGCACACAAGGCAAGCATGTAATTCAGGCAACGGTGCAGGCCCTACTCTGTCCGGACGTCCTTCTGAGCATATGGCTCAGCCTACACATCGCTCCCAACCAAATGCAACTCAACCTTGAAACAGAAGGACTCCGAAGCTATCGGCACGGGATCTCTTAGCCGTTGCATCGCAACCATACTTAGCTTGAGGTGTGCATTCATACAGAGATGTATGAACAAAAGCCAAGATCATGAGTTAGGGTCTGGGGGTTTGGGGTGTCGGGTTCAGGGGCTTAGGGGACTTAAGAGCTGGTCTCTTGAACACTCTTGTGACCCGCGTTGGGTTTTTTTGTCCTGGCACCTCGAACAGGCAGTCTCCGGCGTGCTGCCCCGCACTTGCCAGCTGGCGACTAGCTTCCTGAGTCGCCCAGCATGGGGGCCGATGGAAGTTCCATGGGTATTTGCGTGCAACTGTGTCTAAGGATAAGGGTTCTAAGGGAGAGAACTCAAACCGGTGATTGTTTGATGTTTTTTGGGGTTGCAGTTTAGGGTTTACAAGTATTGTATACAAGGGGGGTGTCACGTGTTTAGTGCGGGGATAGGGGGCTTAGGGTGCATAGAACTTAGGATTTATGTAAGGTTTGCAGTTTGGGCGAAGGGCTTGGGGTTTATAGGCTTGGGGGTTTAGGTTCGGGGCTAGGGGTTCGAGGTTTTTGGGGGTTTAGGACTTGTGGGCTGTGGGGTTTTGACGCTCGCTCGGCTGGCAAGGTGAATGGTCTTCAATCTTTCGCGACAATCTCAATGCTGGGCACCTTGATAACATGTACAAACAGACAGCAGATTTCTCACCGTGCAAACATCACAGAACTCAACCAAGTTCCCTCAGGAGGCTGCATTTAGGGTTTGTAAGATACTCTGGTCAGGGGTTAAGATGTAAGGACTATCCCCTAAACGAAGTTCTCCCCAGGCAATCGAAGACGGGCCAGGTTGAGGGGTTAACCCCGCCCTGAGGTTCATGGGATGGAAACTCGTACTCCCAATCTGCCCCCGAGATTCCTTTAGGGATACCCCATGGCAAAGACCCTTGAAAGATGTCCCCTAAGTCTTGGAGAGAGATCAAGAAGGCGAGCGTCTTTGGCACAGTCCGCCAGCTCCTGCGCAAGTCAAGCCGCTAAGAAAGCCAAGCAGCCGAGATGCTGATGGGCCCGGTAGAGTTTCAGGCTTTAAAGTCTGAACCCATGACCCAACACCCTTAAATCTACATCCTGACAAAATCCCATAAACTTGTGGGTTCGATTTGGGGCTTCGGGTTTTTTGGGGTCCGGCCCAGGTTGCATACCAGGCCTGCGGCAGCACTGCGGCTTCCGTCTCCAGGTAGGTCCTCGAAGGCTTGGAGCAGTGGGTGAAGGTGCAGGACCACCACTTCACCAGAAAGCATGCCAACTCCAACCTCCTCCCCCCCCCTCCCCGAGAAGCTCCCCGAAGAAACGCTCAAACTGGACGAAGACATATTTGAATGCTTGAAAGCCCCTGCGGATCCTTGCTGTACACTGAGCCGTCAGACCCACAGGCACTTTCAAGTCGAAAGACTTCCTAGTTCTGAATCAGACATTTGGGAAATGATGTACCTCAAGTCGCCGGATGACGTACACTAAACTAAACCCTAAACCCTTTAAGGGATTATAATGGGGCCACAATGCCCAGAAGAAGGCGTCAAAGGTACCAGCCTGGACGACCAGTCGTACTGCTGGCCTGGGGGTTGCGAGAAGGGGAGGGGGGGGGTTGTCTGGTCCCCAGTATAAAGTGTAAAAGGATTTAGGGTTTAGGGTTTAGGTTCTAAGGTTTACATTTAGGGTTTTGAGGGATATGCGATAGGAGTGACTCAAAACAAAAGTAGAGCCCAGAGTTTGGACCAAACCTAAACCCTTTTTTGACCCTAAACCCTAAGCCTAAACCCTAATCCCCGAACCCTAAACCCCTAAACCCCTAAACCCAAAAACCCTAAACCCTAAACCCTAAATCCTAAACCCTAAACCCTAAACCCTGTGCCTAAACCCTGAACCCTATGCCTAAACCCTGAACCCTAGACCCTGAACCATGAACCCCACCCCCCCCCCCCCCCCCCCCCCAATTTGGCAGTTCGGGTTCAGAGGTCCGGGGTGCCCGGGCTCAGGGTTCGAGCTCTTGCTCTCGGGGCTCCGGCTGTGGGTGTAGGGCTAGGTTTAGGGTGTAGGGCTTGGGGTTTAGGGTTTAGGGCTTAGGGCCTGGGGTTTGGGGTTTGGGGTTTGAGGTTTAGGGCTTAGGGTTTGGGGTTCAGGTTTCAGGGTTTAGGGTTTAAGACCCGCCTAACAGCCTAAAAGCTGCTCTGCAGAGAACAAACAACACACGCCAGTCAGGTTTAGGATTTAAGGTTCAGGCCTTTTGTGCCACCTGCCAGACCAGCCACTCTGCAAAAAGGGTTCAGAGTTTCTGCTGCATGGGCTTGAGGAGTTCGTTTGCCCAGGTTGGCCATTCACAACCCTCGACAGTTCTCGTGGATGTGATCCTCTGAGAAAATCCAAATGGCAGATCGGACTGACGGCCGTCGGGAGGGTTTTCACAGGCTACGTTGTCTAATGACCTTTAAATCCCCTAGACCCTGTTTGCTAAACGCTTTTTTACGGAGGGACTGCAGTGTGTTTTGAGCAACCCTAAACCCTTCTCTATGAATATTTCAACGTTCATGCCATGCGTCCCATCAGGCTTCATGACACAGCTGAAAAAGAAGCAACTGGAGCCTTCACTCTGGTACCTTTCTATGACGATCACGAATCTGGGCTACGTACCCCTCACACAGACTCAAGGGACTAAAGGAGGGACCCTTATAAGGGACCTTATAAGGGGCCTTGGGGTTTATTTAGGGGCTATTTGGGGGCTACTTAATGAAGGAGGAAGTTTCTGGAAGCACGCACGTCGATAGTGCCGAGTCAAGTAAGACAATTGTGAATCGCCGGCCCAGGCCAATCGTAAATACCCTAAACCCTAAACCCTAAACCCTAAACCCGGCTAAACCCTAAACCCTAAACCCTAAACCCCCAAACCTGGCAAGCAAGCGGCCCATGGTCACCCATCGCAAGCGCTCCACGACGGCCAAGGACGCCTCAGCCCACCCTGCTTCCCGAAAGTGTGTTTTCTTCGGTTTCGGGTTTAGGGTTTAGGATTTAGGGTTTAGGGTTTAGGGTTCAGGGTTTAGGATTTAGGGTTCAGGGTTAGGGTTTAGGATTTAGGGTTTAGGGCTTCTGCGGCACCATCTCCCAAGAGCGAATATTGGGCGCCAGCATGAAACACCACACAGCACTGCAAGCCCAGGACACCATCACACCAAAAAACCCAGCTAGGGAGGGTTTAGGGTTTAGGGTTTAGGGTTTAGGGTTGAGGGTTGAGGGTTGAGGGTTGAGGGTTGAGGGTTGAGGGTTGAGGGTTGAGGGTTGAGGGTTGAGGGTTGAGGGTTGGGGGTTGAGGATGTTTGCCACCCGCCTAGCTGGCAAGACGCACTGCGGGGACATACACATGTTGCTCAAGAACCGAACTGGTTCAAGGCGGGAACTTCTGGCCTGATTGCTAAACCTCAAAAACGCAGCGGCTGAGAAACCGCTTTGAACCGAACTATCCATGACACACGCAGACGGTAGCAGCAGCCCAACAATCCCCGAGGAGCTTCTGGTGGATCCCTAAACCCTAAACCCTAAACCCTAAACCCTAAATCCTAAACCCTAAACCCTAAACCCTAAGCCCAGAGGGTAAAAGGACCCCTCGAAGGGAGCTTTGATCTTATTCCCGTGTATAACCCTTAGACCCTAAACCCTGTTTTTTGAACCCGGAATTGCTGAAGGCCAGGAAATGAAAGGCGAGATGAGACAACTCCCATGACATTCATGAGACAAAAACATGAGACCCTAAACCCTAAACCCTAAACGGTGTGGGGTGGGCCTCCTCTGGCGGCGTCTGCAGGACGCCCCGCAAGCTTCCAAGCAGGTGCCGGGCACCCTGCTCCTGACGATTGCGAGGGTTTAGGGTTTAAGGTTTAGGGTTTAGGGTTTAAGGTTTAGGGTTTAGGGTTTAGGGTTTAGGGTTTCACATGCCTCATGTTAAGAAAATAGAAATGACTCTTCTATCATTCTATGCATTGACTTGGCTATATATGGATTTGCTCATATTCGCATCATGTTTGTCCTGAAAAAACACATATAGACACTCATATTTGTATTTGGGCATTTACGAAAATAAGGACCGTAGACCCCCAAATAGTATCCCCAAAGAGTCAGTAGGACATTCCCTTAGATAAGGAGGCCAATAAGGTACCCCTAATTACGGAAACCCCCATTTGATTCAGGGCTGCGGGTTTAGGCTCGAAAGTCGGCGGCCCAAATCTGAACTCGTAAGGGTTTAGGGTCTCGGGTTTAGGGTTTACATTTAGGGCTTATAGGGTGAAATTTCTCAACCCTTTAACCCTCACATCCTTGAACCTGCAAAGCCTGCAGCATAAAGCCCTCTTAAGCTAATCCCCTTGAAACCCTCGCACTTCCTGAACTCCAACCCCACCACCAAACCGCAAACCCTGAGCCTGAACCCTCAGCCCTAGACCCCTGTAAACCCCTAAACCCTAACCCCTCACCCTAAACCCTAAACCCTAACCCTAAACCCTAAACCCTAAACCCCTAACCCTAGACCCTCCCCAAACCCCTTTCAACCCCTAAAACTAACCCCCAAGCCCATTACTTCCTCGTCTTCGCATTGAGCAGGCCACAAGTTACTTCGGTTCGGGGGCGCCGCCCAGTCCTGCAGGGGATCATAGGGTTTAGGGTTTAGGGTTTAGGGTTTGGGGTTTAGGGTTTAGGGAAAAAGGGGTTTTCGGGAGTTTTTTGAGTAGGTTTGGGTTTTGGCATTTGTGGCTTTGGGGGTCTCAGGTTTTTTGACCTCCCGCCTATCTGAACCGACGTCCACATGACGGGGCATACGGAGCACTAGGTACGCGACGAAAACTGCATCTGACGGGATTCCAGAAGTCTGCCTGTTAGTTGTCCTAGCACCCCAAGCACCACACCCAGCCCATAGGCTAAACACAACCCAAATGCCAGCAGTTAGATGACCATGCTCATCACTCCCGTACACAACGGAGAATCCCGGCCAGCTGTGGCCCTCCTGGACTCGGGAGTAGTAATAGTAGTAATAGTAGTAATAGTAGTAATAGAAGTAATAGAAGTAATAGTAGTAATAGTGGTAATAGTAGTAATAGTAGTAATAGTAGTAATAGTAGTAATAGTAGTAATAGTAGTAATAGTAGTAATAGTAGTAATAGTAGTAATAGTAGTAATAGTAGTAATAGTAGTAATAGTAGTAATAGTAGTAATAGTAGTAGTAGTAGTAGTAGTAGTAATAGTAGTAGTAATTGTAGTAATAGTAGTAATAGCACGGTGCAACCCTATAGTTTGCCCGCGCTTGTTTTCACAAGGTACATAAAACATGCGCAGGCGCGGTGTTTCTGGCCTTTGCATGCCTTCCAACATTGTTCTTTTATATTTTCTTCTGTTCATAAACGACGACCCTCTGCGGGTTTCCCTGCGTTCCGGACTTCGCAGAACCCGATGGTTTGCCCGCGCGCGCGTCTTACGGTTTAGGCTTCGGAGTGTTTCAGGCACGAGTCCAGCACAAGGGCTCCGGTGTTTTCTCGTCCTGGGCTTCGAGGCAATAACACTGCTTTCGGGCGTGGGTTCAGGGTTGAGGCGTAAGACACTGGTCGGTTTGCCCGCGTCTTCTGCTTGCGGTTGCGAAAGGACACCAGACTGCTTAGGAAAAAGGTCTAAGACACTGTAGGGAATAGTGCTGCTTTGGGGTGCGGCTTCAGGCTTCAAGGCTGAAAACCCTAAACCCTAAACCCTACACCCTAGACCCTAAGCCCCATAAACCCTGAACCCTAAACCCTAAACCCTAAACCAGGACTGCGGGCAGTTTGTCACACGCGAGCACCTGAGAGGCACAGCAACGAACAGCCAAAGCCTAAACCTTAAACTCCAGAAGTTCTTGGTCCTATTTTATAGCTCAGGATTTCGCAGACGACTCGTCTTGTGGTCACTACACGACTGACGCAGTCCCGTGCTTGTTGGGTCGCGCGGCCACAGGTCCGCAGTCTGCAGAGACGGACACGGCCCTGGCATACGGGAAGCGGGGCGCACACGCTGGGCAGCTCGCTGAGGAGGCAGAAAGAAAGGTGCCACATGGTTCCGGAAAGAGCTTTCTCAAGCATGCTTGTCCAAACCCATGTTTGACCACCCTGTGTGTGGGCAAACCACCCGGTTGGGGCGTAATAGTAGTAACGCCAGAAACCACCGACCCATCCCTGAGGATACCCACAATCAGGCAGCAAAGTTGCGGTACGGCTGTCTGACTCCCTGGCCTGCTGAGTATTTGAAACATTCCTGTGCACTTGCCCGCCTGAGCCTGCAGAACCTGCTTATACAGGCAAACATCTCGGCACATTGACCACCTGAGCCTATCTGGCCTGTTTATATTGATGCAATATCCAGTACGGTTGCCCGCCTGAGACTCCTTGGACTGATTATTGAGGCAACATTCCGGCACAGTTAGTTGACTGCCTGAGCCTCCTAACATTCCGGCGCCTGAGGTTTTCAAGCCTGTTCATTCTGATCACATTCTGGTACAGTGGTCCGCCTTTTGTTTTGAATGTTGTGCTGCCTGAACCTGTGCTGTCTGCTGTCCCGAGCGCGTTGCGTCACATGATGCGCCACTTTGTCCTTTAAAATCTAAGAATCCCACTTGTCGAGCGGATAGAAGAAAACACATGCAGTAGAAATCAAGTGGGGTCTCAACCCTAAACCCTAAACCCTACACCCTAAACCCTAAACCCTAAACCCTAAACCCTAAACCCTAAACCCCCCATCAAGATCTCAAGGTCGGCCTACGTGGAGTGGAACACCTGGTTGTCCAGTACGTCTGACTCTAAGGGGATTCCATTACCCCAAACCTAGTTCATGGTTGGGATAGTATTAAAACTGTAAAATTATATTCTTTATTGGGTTTAAGTACCCTCAAAAATGTAAAATGTTACCCAACTACGACAAAGAAACAGGTTACAGGCTACCTACTTTACAATTAAGAACAGATGTCCTCCATTCTAAGGGGATTCTATTACCCCAAACAGGTTAGAGGTTGCCTACTTTACAATTAAGAACATTATGTCCTCCAGCAGGGAAGTGAGCAGGCGCGCTTGTTGACTCAAACCTGACAGCAAGCGCGAGCTGGGGCTACATGGACTCTGCAAGGAAACAGGTTCAGGGTTTGGGGGGCCCTCTACCCTAATAAACCCTAAACCCTACACCGGAAAACCCTTATTTGAACTCGGACTCTTTACGTCAGAACCCCTAAAATCCTAAACCCTAAGGGGCTTGTTGGATTTCCGGGTTCGACGGTGGCTGGCAAGGCAACTGCCGGACTCTTCCAGCCTTTTTGGCGCGGTTTGCCTTTGGCGATCCTGCGGTAGGTAAGCATTTCTCTTCTGCAGAGTAGTGCCTCCTTGAAACCAGGGGATTTAGGGTTTCGGGTTTAGGGTTTACGGTTTAGGGTTTAGGGTTCAGGGCGTAAAGTTTAGGGTTGGGGTCTTCAGGTGTGATTCATGTAGGTTGGGATGTTCCCCCTTATACTAACAGTCCTTTGTAGGGATTAGAAGAGGGGGTAGGTACTGCACAGGACTGCTAGTAAAAGGGGAATCTAAACCCACATCCACAACGTAAAATCACAAACTTGGGAGACACAGCCTCTGCAGGCACTTCAAATCTTTGGATCACAGCGCGCTGGCCACCGAAAATGAGATCGAAAGGCCCATCTGCTTGCTAACACCGCAGGTGGACTTTGAACTCCCGATCTCCGTCCCGCCTTGAAATTTCCTTGGTAGCCCAGTACCATATCATAATAAGGGTACGCTTTTTGCGTTGGCTACTTTGAAAGGGGGAACCTTAAACCAAAAAACAGGCAAAAGGGTGCCCCTGGGCTACCAAAGTTTGGGACTGCCGTGGAATCAAAATAATGGACCCCAGAGTAACCTAGGCACAACAAGAATACCCTTGTTTGGTTTAAGGGACTATAGGGGAACCTGAACCCTACAAAAAGGGAATAAGGGCCTACTCTGGCACTCTGGGTCCTAGAACAAGTAGTGTGTGACACCGGCTTTAGGGCGCGAAAGGTACATACGAGCTGCGGAAGATTGTGCACTTGGGGCCCTGGAGAATTGCTGTTTGTTAACAGCATGAGCGGCCCTAAGTGACTTGCAGCCCTCATTGGGTCCTTAACATCTCAACCGGTTCCTCCAACAGGGTAGGGATGTAGGGTTTCGTAGGGTAGAGGGTTTCGGGTTTAGGGTTTTCGACTCTCACACTCGCAGAAGACCGGCAAGGCATCGGTTGGTTTAGGGAGTCGTAAGTCAACCTAGAGACTTCGGGCTTCGATGGCATCCCTTCCTCGCCACTGGCAAATGATTGTTCTTCAATATAATATATATTTATATAGAGATATGTATAAATATATATATATGCATATACATGTACATTTATATATGGGGGTGTCCGAGAATAGGGGTACCTTATTGGGGTCCTCATTATAAGGGGATCTTGCTATTTGAGGGTCTATATTAAGGGTCCCCACCCTATTTTCGCCCCCACATATATATGCATACATACTATCTCGTGAGCTCTCTACATTAGGGTCCGTTTCTTGGGGTACCCTAGATAAGAGGGGCCGCCTTTCCATAAGGACCCCCAGACAGGAACTATATTTTTGAGAAGTCACCATAAGAGCAGTTCCAAGCAGGGAGTTGCATTCGGCTATGCTGGGCCATGTTGCTGCTCAGCTGACAGGGAGGCCTGGCGGATCTGTCAAGAACCCTGTGGTCAAGAAGCTCAAGAAAAGTTCCCACAATGCAAACGAAGTCTCACATAGCACTGGCTCTTCCCTAACTCCGGGTCGGGTGGTTCAGAAGTAGACCTCAACCATGTCCTTGTCCTCATCGGGCGATGCAGCAGCCGCCTTTTCGGGGTCCTCATCGGGCGACGGAGCAGCTGCTTCTTTGGGATCATCCTCGAGATGCACAGGAACGGAAGGGGTCCCCCAATCACACACCTGGACTAGGTAGCCTGCAACTCCAAGCATGCTCAGATAGAAGCTGATCAGCTGCACAAGCATCTGAAAGGCTGTGGAGGCTGATAGAAAGAGCGACCAAGCGGTGAGCCAGGCAGCTCCAATAGCCTCGGAACCTTTTTCCTCCATGAGGAAGTCAAGGAGGTCTTGCTGCATAATTCCTCTTTGGATGCTGGCATTGATTGCCTTTCGGAGATGCCATGGCCTGAGAATGCACATCTGCTTCACCAGACTTCGTGTTATGACGAAGGCCATGACCCCGGCAAAGACGAATCGCTGGTCAGAGAGGAATGTAGTGACAGTGTTGATGTCGAGGACGATGTCCAGCAACACGAGTCCGACTCTGGGATAAATGCCAGGATCTCGCCAAGGCCAGCCAAAGCCCACTACTGGTTTGATCTTGGGGCTCACCGTGCAAAACTCCTCGGATTTCTTTCGAAGGATGTCTTGACATGCAAGCTGAGCCTCATCTTGCCCCCTGCTGCCCAAGACTCCACAGCATCGAGTTGCATGACGCCTCCCTAAGCTGTGCAGAATTGCCAGCAGCAAGCACGACCCATACAGCCACGAAAGAACGTCAAAGGTAATTTTGAGCGCTTCGAAAAAGTCACTGGCCCTCACCGATGGTGCCCACGGCAAGGTGTCCTGCAAGTTGGTTTCCTGCCAAATCCCCCACGGTTTTTGCACAACCCATGTGACAAACTCCGGGTCAACCAACCATGATAGCCAATAGGAGGCATCCACTGGACGCACCTCAAGAAAGTCACCAGCCCGGAACCAACGGCTAAGCTGATAGCTTTCCACAAGATGGGCAAGACTCTCCAAGACGATCAACCGCAGGAGGCCGAACACATAGCTGGCCAGATTGCTTGTGGTGAGGACCAGAACCGGGCTGCTGATAACGGCCGTCGGACCAAAGGCGACGATGCCGGGGACGATGTAGAGCACGGCCACTAGCGGCAACCATGTCGCCCAATATACAACAAGTGGATGGGCGGCCACGAATGCCACGAAGATGTAAATCTCAAGGTAACGCCAGGCCCTCCGAAGCGCCACATTCGGGCGTTTCAAAGCCCTGCACACCAACACGTGGGCGCCCAGCTCAAAGGGGTTGCGCTCGGCCGCGCCCTGCTTTCGCCTAAAACATCTTGCACACAACTGCTCCAGGCCAGCAACTGCCAAAGAGGCAAGGAGCGCAGTGCCCAGAGCTGCCCAGGTGCGCCAGTCTCCCACGATCTTCTCCAGCAACCCCGATGCCATGCGCTCCTTCAAGAAGTCCTTCGCCTCCTCGTTCTTCACGTGGACCAAGAGCGGCGTCCCAAAAGGTTGAACCCGAAGGTCCCCACCGCACTGGAGCCACAGCTCCAGGTTCGGCTTGGAAAGCTTGTCCAAGTGCTTGCAGTCCAGGTTCAGGGCTACGTCCTTCCATGCCTCCTTCCAAGGCAGAGGCAGCACCATTGTCTCGTCGCAGCCAAGCCAAAGAACCGTGCTGCATGCTGCAAAGTTCATGGGCGTTCGGCCGATGTCGTCCTCGAAGTGCAACCCTTCCGGCCATTGTCCGAGCAAAAGCTGAAGAATGTGCAGATGGCCGAACTCCGCGGCAACATGCAGGGCTGTCTTGCCGAGCCGATCGACAGCCTGAACTCCTTCCGGCCACATCTCCACAAGCACCTTCGCGTTTTCAAAAGTGCCAAAGCTGCATGTAGCGATCAACGGTGTTGAGCCGTAGGTGGGTTCCGTAGCAGAGGCTCCTTCCGGCCATTCTTCGAGCAACAATCGGAGAACTTCCGTGTTGTTTGGAATGACAGCCGCATCAATCACAAAAGTTGTGTGATACTCCGGGTTCCGCCAGGTGCGGATGTCTGTCTGCCCAGAGGCAAGCAGCTCTTTGACTGCCGTTGCATTGCGGGAGTAGATAGCGAGCTGCATCTCTGTGTTGGACGCTGCCACAATGGCAAAGGCGGGAAAGGCAACCGCCAACAGCCATGGTCGGGCCAAGTTTCGCACGCACATAGGTTCCGGCGGATGGGCCTGCTTTGCAGGTCCTGGAAAACCCTGAATGTTGAGGACAAAAGACAGTCATGTGAGAAATCCTGGCCCGTACGAGGCTCAACTGCTTCTCTCACTTATAAAGGCTAAGCATGTCAATGTGCCAAAGAACTACTGTTCCGACGGATGGCAACCTACAAAGGAACTTTCTTGAGCTAAAATGCCGCGCAATAGGGTGAGTGAGTGAGTGACAATCGACCGAGGCATTTGTCTGGCCGAAGACGCACGCCTGGCCTAACAAACTGGCGACACCTCCAGTGCGAAGGCTTAAAGTGTCAGCCACAACAACGCAGAGCAACGACAAACATCAACAGCCAACAACGCAACGACGCAACCACGACGCGATGACGAACGAAACGGCCCGATGAAGTGCGAGGGCGTTCTTGCTTCCGAACATAGCGACCACCAGGCAGGCCTGCCACCTGCACCCATCGAGCAGAGTACTGCCCGCCGGGCCGGCATTCTCGCAAGCCAGCTTGCCATTCTCGCGACAACTTCGTTCAGCGCGGCTCTTCTTCCCCCTAAAATCACCCTTCAAAGAACTCAGCCAAGCAGACACCGTCACCTCCACTCACGCTCAGGGCAGTGCGCCAGTCGAGCCTATAGCGGCAAACACGCTTCTCCTGCAAATATTAAGTGCCCAGCCCGACCTGTGCGCACCCGTAGCTACTCACATCACGGCCTCATCCACCTCCACCATTTCCAGCACACAAGGGGCACCCCCTTCAAAGCTGGTCTCACATCAGTGTACCCTCCGAGTAGTGGGAAGACAACCAAAACACTGTGGGCAACCCCCCCAGGCGCGCAAAAGGGTTTTGGGTGTTGGGTTCAGAGCTTCAAGTCTTTAGAGTTCAGAGCTCAGTTTCGAGCTCTAACCCGTAGAATTCCCCGGCGGGGCTTCTACAACGTTGCGAATCCCAGCGACGAGGTGCCCAAAGCAAGGTCTGTTCTGGGGTCCCCAGCCCAGGGCCGCGGGAAAGAGGAAGACGTCATCATCCACCGGCCCCTGCAAGCCTCAGTGATTATGGGTCGGGTCCGGGGTACTGCTTAAGACAGCAGCAGCTCATATTCGTATTATGCGCGCGTGAGTCAGTGCGTAAGTGAGTGAAATGGCCCGCAGGTTCCTGCGGCCTACACCATCTCCCCCCCCCAATCGCAGAGCAGCTCCGAAATCGATATCCTTATTCTTGGTCTTGCTTTTGAAGTCACAGTCAAGTCTCTCTCGCTCACTACAGCGGTCTCAGCCGCGGCTGTCCCCCAAATGAGTCCCGTGTCTTGTCACCACCGAAAACCCCTGAATGCCAACTCGAGCTCAAACAGGGGGCTTGGGATTCAGGGGCGAATATGAAGTCTAGGGATCTAAGGCTCAGGGTTCAGGAAGTCTAGGGATTCTAGCCTCAACCCTTTTGTTGCAGCAGGCTTTGCGGACCCTAAACCCTAAGACCTAAAACCTAAACCCTAAACCCTTAACCCTATAGCTTAAACCCTAAACCCTAAACCCTAAACCCTTTTTACGGCAAACCCTAAACCCTTTTGACCCCGCGCGCTCTGACGGGTCCTAAACCCTAAACCCTAAACCCTAAACCCTAAACCCTAAACCCTAAACCCTAAGCCCTAAGCCCTAGACCCTAAACCTTGACCCTAAACCCTAAACCCTAAACCCTAAACCCTAAACCCTAAACCCTAAACCCTAAACCCTAAACCCTAAACCCTAAACCCTAAACCCTAAACCCTAAACCTAACCCTAAACCCTAAACCCTAAACCCTAAACCCTAAACCCTAAACCCTAAACCCTAAACCCTAAACCCTAAACCCTAAACCCTAAACCCTAAACCTCACCGGTTGAAGATAGGGTCCGCCCCTCTCTGGCTTGCAGCGCAGGGCGCGGTAGGCCTCCCAGGCGCAGCCCAAGCGGACGCAGCGTGCATCCGTGGAGGGATGGGCCAGAAGCTCGGCCACCCAGTCCTGCACTAGAAGGGTTTAGGGTTTAGGGTTTAGGGTTTAGGGTTTAGGGTTTGTGCCACCCGCCCAGCACTGTGGGCAGTCTATTTTACAAGTACGTCGCGTAGTACGATATGCTTCGGAGATTGCCTCTCAAGACCTCCAGCAGATCATGGATTGCGGCCTTTCAAGTACTACAAAATCTCTCTAACCCTGAACCCAAAACCCTAAAGTAAACCCGAAACCCTTGTGCATGCAAGCCACTAGCAGGTTGCTGGGAAAGCTAAACCCTAAACCCTAAACCCTAAACCCTAAACCCTAAACCTTAAACCCTAAACCCTAAACCCTAAACCCTAAACCTTAAACCCTAAACCTTAAACCCTAAACCCTAGCTCGTTCAACTCTTGGCCCTTGCCCTCTCCCCTTTTTGAAATTGGACTTGCCGACTGCCAAGCCCTAAACCCTAAACCCTAAACCCTAAACCCTAAACCCTAAACCCTGAACCCTAAACCCTAAACCCTAAACCCTGAACCCTAAACCCTAAACCCTAAACCCTAAACCCTGAACCCGCAACCCTAAACCCTTCTTACCTTTGGCTCCTCTGCGGCAAGGGGTTCCCGTAGTAGAGACTCGAAGTCGCCTTTTTCGGCTGCCAGGCTCTTGAGGCTACAGGCTTAGGGTTTAAAGGTTCAGGGTTTAGGGTTTAGGGTTTAGGGTTTAGGATTTAGGGTTTAGGGTTTAGGGTTTAGGGTTTAGGGTTTAGGGTTTAGGGTTTAGGGTTTAGGGTTTAGGGTAAGGGTTCGGGGTTTAGGGTCTAGGGCTTAGGGTTTAGGGTTTCAGGGCTTTGGGAGGGGTTCCAAGCTTCTCGGAGTTTGGGGGGGCCTGGGTGGCTGGCGAAGGTGAACCGAGTCACCCCATGCTACTAATTGCTTAAGAACCCAGAAAAAATAGAAACAGTCTTCCCTATAAAGGTTAACATAGGGATTCCTTTTTCTTATTCTTTTGGGGTTCTTAAGGAAACAGTAGATTAGGATAGATGACAAAACTGTCCGTGTTCCCGTTTGCAGTTACTTCCTTCAGCTTCCTTAGCAGTAGACCAGAGACTGCTCAGGTTCCGTCATGGTCCCCCGGCAGGGTTTATAGTGCATTTCTCCAGGTTCCAGCTTGGAGGACATCAGGCTTCATCAGCGAAGGACCATACGAGCCGAGCTGCGAACCGCCCGCCATTTGGACTCCACTTGGTGGTAGGCATCTGCACAAGGCCCACCAGTGCCAGGTGGCTGAGAGTAGCCCTCTCCAGCATGGGCAGCCATGACACTAGCTGTTTTGTGCCAAAGGCACAAAAGGGTTTTGAGTTTAGGGTTTAGGGTTTAGGGTTTAGGGTTTAGGGTTTAGGGTTTAGGGTTTAGGGTTTAGGGTTTAGGGTTTAGGGTTTAGGGTTTAGGGTTTAGGGTTTAGGGTTTAGGGTTTAGGCCTGAGCACTGAACACACAGGTGGGCCGTGCAGAGGCCCAACAGTATGCGGTCAATACCGCTTTTGGTCACTAACTTTTTTCCGGCTTTGCCTGGCCAGTTTCTGAAAAGAGCAAGGCCCGACAGTATGTGCTGTTGGGAAACTTTCGATTTCGCACGCCATCTGTCCTGGCGCTTGAGCCGAAGCGTCCGCGTGGCTGCCATGCGCATGTGGGTACCCAGCTCAGACGGATAGTTTCGGTTGGCGAAAGGGGGGCATGGGTTCACAAACAGGAGGGGGGGGGCTAAACCCTAAACTCTAAACCCTAAACCTGTTGAGGAAGCTCATGGAAGCTCTGCAAGGCAAAAGAAGGCTGTGTGAAGGGCAGATCAGTGCTCCTTTGACTCAGCTCGTGCAAGTTGGCTTTCGGCTTGGAATCATACTCATAAGGGGTTTCAGGCTTCAGGGGTTTAGGGCTCTAGGACTTTAGGGCTTTGGGCGTTCCTTTGGGGGTGGAAGCCTCAGGGCTCAGGCACGCCAAGTGCAGATCTTTTTGCGCACGCTGATCGGAAAAAGGTCGCCGAACCAATCACAAGGATTTTTGGGCCGCGGCTGCTGGAACGACAACCTCGAGCCCCCTGTCGCTGTGCATGCTCAGGTCGCTTTGTGTGGAGAAGTCGTTGTGGGTGGGAGGCGTCGCCGTGCTGCCAACCTCCGGAGGCGTCTTGGGGCTGAGGTTTGGAGCGTTTCGGAGCCGTAGAGCAAAACTTAGGGTTCGGGCCTTGACGTCTCTAATGGTTTAGGGTTTAGGGTTTAGGGTTTAGGGTTTAGGGTTTAGGGTTTAGGGTTTAGGGTTTAGGGTTTAGGGTTTAGGGTTTAGGGTTTAGGGTTTAGGGTTTAGGGTTTAGGGTTTAGGGTTTAGGGTTTAGGGTTTAGGGTTTAGTCGGCGCGCGGGCAAGAAGCCTAAACACTCACAGGGGCTCCCAAGGAGATTTTTCAAGGTTCTCAAAAGGCGGTGCCATTTAAGTTTGTTTAAGGCAAACTTTCCGTCTCAAGGGAGGTCAGAATTCTTGGCTCTCCGAAAAACATTTTGCCCGACAAATTGGAAAGCACGACTCCCCCCCCCCCCCTTGACCAAACTAGGTCGTGAAAAGGTCGCGCGGGGGCCTTGACCAACATGGGCTGCCGGAGCCGGACCTCAAAGCGAGTGGGAGGGCGGGTTCTTGAAAGTGGGTCTTGACAAAACCTTTTGTGGACCCCAATGAAAAGAACCAACGAGCAGTAAAGTTAAGCCCTTAAACCCTAAACCCTAAACCCTAAACCCTAAACCCTAAACCCCTAAACCCTAAACCCGATGTTCGAGAACGACCGAGTGGGAGGGCTTCGAGCATTGATGGGCCAGGGGCTGCGACGCTCACACTCGCACAAGGCAAGGATTCTTTCGTGGGGCTGTGAGGGTTGAGGATTTAGAGCTCACAGCTTTGGGGACGGGGGGGTTCGACTCTCACACTCGCGCACCCGGCAGGTAAGGCTACAGGTGCAGCCGTTGGCGGCTCCATTTGGGGGGTTTAGGATTTCGAGGTTTACTGTAGCATAAACCTGGAAGTACGGGAAGGGCCGCCGACGTTCGGTTTGGGGCGGGGGAGTGTGGAGAGTTTTGGTAAACCCCAAACCCCTCAACCCTAAACTCTCAGGATGGGAGGGTTTGAGGGAGCCAAAAGCTCCGAAAACGCCCACGGTATTGCTGCAGAAACCCTGATGGTAGCAGCCCCCGAGGTGCCTGGCTCCGATTAGGGTTTAGGGTTTAGGGTTTAGGGTTTAGGGTTTAGGGTTTAGGGTTTAGGGTTTAGGGTTTAGGGTTTAGGGTTTAGGGTTTAGGGTTTAGGGTTTAGGGTTTATGGTGTAGGGTTTAGGGTTTAGGGTTTAGGGTTTAGGGTTTAGGGTTTAGGGTTTAGGGTTTAGGGTTTAGGGTTTAGGGTTTAGGGTTTAGGGTTTAGGGCTTAGGGTGCCCGAGGCGCCTCAAGCCCGCGCTGGAGATGTCAGAGGCTCCCAGAGGGCTCTCTGGGGCCTTGGTGGGCTTGGAGCGCACAGAACATTCTGGGCATTCCTTCAAAAAAAACACACGCACACAAACAAAAAAAAAACGCACAAAACGCACCAAAACACGCAAAACAAGCAAAACACGCAAAACACGCAAAACACGCAAAACACGCAAAACACGCAAAACACGCAAAACACGCAAAACACGCAAAACACGCAAAACACGCAAAACACGCACAGAGAACACACACAACCCTTTTCAAACCTTCAGGACAGCCTTGACAGCACGGAGCGAAGAACTGAAGTGTTGGGGCTCGTAGTCTTTCGGGCTTTTCGGACCTTTCGGGGTTCGACGGTTCCACGGTCGCGGGCAGTGATGATTGGCGAATAAGTACCATGAACCTCCAAGCAAGGCTGCCGACTGCCAGCTTTTTGCACGGACTGCCTTTGTCGATCCTGTGGTTTGGGCAAGCATTTCTCTCCTGCAGAGCAGTGCCTCCTTGCAACCCAAGGGGTCTTCAGGTGTGACTCGTATACGTCTAAATTAAACCTACATCTACAACAAAAACCCCAAACTGATGAGGCACAACCTCTGCAGGCGCTTCAAATCTTTGGATCACCGCGCGCTGGCCACCAAAATGAGATCGAAAGGCCCATCTGCCTGCTAATACGCAGGTGGGCTTTTGAACTCCCGATCTCCCTCCCACCTTTACATTTTCTTGGTAGCCCAGTAACCATATCAAAATAAGGGTATCCTGTTTGGGGTTGGCTGCTTTACAAGGAGACCTTGAACCAAAAAAAGCACAGAAGGGTACAAAGGCTACCACTGGGCTCCCAAGTTGTGGGACTGCCATGGTTTAAAAAGAGTGGTGTGACGCCGGCTTCCCGGTGCAAAACAAAATGGCACGTACGAGCTGCGGAAGATTGTGCACTTAGTTAAGGGGTATAAGGGGTATAAGGAGGGACCCCTAGAAGGGGCCCTTAATCTTATTCCCCTATATAACCCCTACATATACATATATACATATATATATATATATCTATATATCTACCGTATGTAGCCCCAAGAGACCTCAGTAGCCCCTGAATAACCCATAACTTCCCTCGAGAAGGGTCCCTCCTTTCGCCCCCTTGACTTAGAGGGCCCTGGAGAAGTGCTGTGTTGGTTGTTTCGGGTTTCGGGTTTCGGGTTTCGGGTTTAGGGTTTAGGGTTTAGGGTTTAGGGTTTAGGGTTTAGGGTTTAGAGTTTAGGGTTTAGGGTTTAGGGTTTAGGGTTTCGGGGTGGGTTCACAGCATGAGCGGGCCCCTAAGTGACTGAAGCAGCCCTCTTTGGGTTCTTAACATCTCAACTGATGCAAAGCTCTTTGTGTGGCATAGAATGATAGAAATGGCGGAGGGTTTAGGGTTTAGGGTTTCGGGTTTAGGGTTTAGGGTTTAGGGTTTAGGGTTTAGGGTTTAGGGCTAGGGTTTAGGGTGCTGACATAGAAATGGTGGAGGCTTCAATTGGATCCCTTCCAGGGTCCTGAACAGCTACTACTATTTGCTTCAGAACCCCCCAAGAACAACGACATTTCTCCGTAGAAGGGCAATATAGGGATCAGGACTCGAATTTTTTTTAGGGGGGTTCTTAAGCAAATCGTAGATTGTTTCCAGAGCCTATGTTAGCCTTGTTGAGCTCAGCGGCCAGGGGGGTCTGGCGGATCTGTCAAGAACCCGGTGGTCAAAACGCCCAAGAAAAAGTTCCCCATGGAAAATAGAACATGTCCCATGGGCCACCTAGTCACATAGCATTCGTTCGTCCCTAACTTCCTAACTTGTATTGGTTCAGAAGTAGACCTCAACCATATCCTTGTCCTCATCGCGTGCAGCACTCGCCTTCTCGGGGTCCTCATCGGGCGACGTAGCAGCCGCCTCTTTGTGAGCGTCTTCGAGATTGACGGGAATGAAGGGAGTCCCCCAATCACACACCTGGACTAGATAGCCTGCAACTCCAAGAAGGCTCAGCCACAAACTGAGCGTCTGCACCAACATCTCGAAGGCCGTGGTGACGGATAGATAGATCGACCAAGCGGTGAGCCAGGCGGCTCCGATAGCCTCGGAACCTTTTTCCTCCATGAGGAAATCAAGCAGGTCTTGCTGCATAATTCCTCTCTGGATGCTGGCATTGATCGCCTTTCGGAGATGCCATGGCCTGAGAATGCACATCTGCTTCAGCAGACTTCGCGTTATGACGAAGGTCATGACCCCGGCAAAGACGAATCGCTGGTCTGAGAGGAAGGTGATGACAGTGTTGATGTCGAGGGCGATGTCCAGCAACACGAGTCCGACTCTGGGATAAATACCAGCATCCCGCCAGGGCCAGCCGAAGCCCACTACTGGTTTGATCTTGGCGTTCACTGTGCAAAACTCCTCGGACTTCTTTCGAAGGATGTCTTGACACGCCAGCTGAGCATCATGTTGCTCCATGCTGCCCAAGACTCCACGGCATCGAGTTGCATGGCGCCTGCCTAAGCTGTGCAGAATTGCCAGAAGCAAGCACGACCCATACAGCCATGGAAGATAATCACCGATAACTCGCGCCAGCGTCTCATACATGTCAGATGCCGTCACAGATGGCGCCCAGGGGAAGGTGTCCTGCAAGTTGGTTTCCGCCCAGATCCCCCACGGTTTTTGCACAACCCATGTGGCAAACTCCGGATCAACCAACCACGAGAGCCAAAAGGAGGCATCCACTGGACGCACCTCATAAAAGTCACCAGCCCGGAACCAACGGCTAAGCTGATAGCTTTCCACAAGATGGGCAAGACTCTCCAAGACAATCAACCGCAGGAGGCCGAACACGTAGCTGGCCAGATTGCTTGCGGTGAGGACCAGAACCGGGCTGCTGATAACGGCCTTCGGACCAAAGGCGACGATGCCGGGGACGATGTAGAGCACGGCCACTAACGGCAACCATGTCGCCCAATATAGAACCATTGGACGGGCAGCCAACAATATCACGAAGGTGTAGATCTCAAGGAGACGCCAGGCTCTGCGAAGCGCTACATGCGGGCGCCCGAAAGCCCTGCACACCAACACGTGGGCACCGAGCTCAAAGGGGTTGCGC
Organism: Symbiodinium natans; assembly: GCA_905221605.1. Taxonomy (NCBI): domain Eukaryota; class Dinophyceae; order Suessiales; family Symbiodiniaceae; genus Symbiodinium; species Symbiodinium natans. Next base: position 9,350 of record CAJNDS010002733.1, on the reverse strand, counting down.
TTGGCCGCACCTGGCTTTCTGACCTTGGAGTGTTTTGCACACAACTGCTCCAGGCCAACAGCTGCCAACGAGGCAAGGAGCGCAGTGCCCAGAGCTGCCCAGGTGCGCCAGTCTCCCACGATCTTCTCCAGCAACCCCGATGCCATGCGCTCCTTCAAGAAGTCCTTCGCCTCCTCGTTCTTCAGGTGGACTAAGAGCGGCGTCCCAAGAGGTTGAATCCGAAGGTCCCCACCGCACTGGAGCCACAGCTCAAGGTTCGGCTTGGAAAGCTTGTCCAAGTGCTTGCAGTCCAGGTTCAGGGCTACGTCTTTCCATGCCTCCTTCCGAGGCAGAGGCAGCACCATTGTCTCGTCGCAGCCAAGCCAAAGAACCGTGCTGCATGCTGCAAAGTTCATGGGCGTCCGGCCGATGTTGTCCTTGAAGTGCAACCCTTCCGGCCAGTGTCCGAGCAAGAACTGGAGAATGTGTAGATGGCCAAACTCCGCGGCAACATGCAGAGCTGTCTTGCCAAACCGGTCGACAGCCTGAACTCCTTCCGGCCACATCTCCACAAGCACCTTCGCATTTTCAAAACGGCCAAAGCTACATGTAGCGATCAATGGTGTCGAGCCGTATGTGGGTTCCGTAGCAGAGGCTCCTTCCGGCCATTCTTCGAGCAACAATCGGAGAACTTCCGTGTTGTTTGGAATGACAGCCGCATCAATCACAAAAGTTGTGTGATACTCCGGGTTCCGCCAGGTGCGGATGTCTGTCTGCCCAGAGGCAAGCAGCTCTTTGACTGCCGTTGCATTGCGGGAGAAGATAGCGAGCTGCATCTCTGTGTTGGACGCTGCCACAAGGGCAAAGGCGGGAAAGGCAACCGCCAACAGCCATGGTCGGGCCAAGTTGCGCACTGACATGGGGGGTTCCGAGGGGATGGACCTGCTTTGCACGTCCTGGAAAACCCTGAATGTTGACGACAAGGCCAGCCTTGGGAAAAGACACGAATCATGTAAAACATTCCTGTCCTGCACTGCTTTTTCTGTGACACTAGTCACAGTCAATATGCCAAACCAAGCCATGATGAACTTTCTTGAGCTGAAATGCTGCAAGGTTCGACTCTCATGCTCGCACAAGGCACGCAAGGTTCAGGGTTTTGGCTTCAAAGCTTCAGGCCTTTGGAGTTCAGAGCTCTGGTGCCCTGCCTGCCTCTACAACATTGCGACACCCAGCGGCTCTGTTCTGAGATCCCCTGCCTATGGCCGTGGGAAAGATGAAGACCTCATCATCCACCGGCCCCTGCAGGCCTCAGTGACAGGCCCTAAACCCTAAACCCGAAGCGCTAAACCCTAAAACCCTAAACCCTAAACCCTAAACCCTAAACCCTAAACCCTCGTGAGTCTTTTGATCTAGCCACCGGGGTCCGGATTGATGCTTCAGACGACCAGCTGCCCTGCTGCAGAAGACCTGCGGAGCATCCTTGCCTGCCTTTGCTCTCGTTCAGGGTTTAGGGTTTAGGGTTTAGGGTTTGGGGTTTGGGGTTTGGGGTTTGGGGTTTAGGGTTTAGGGTTTAGGGTTTAGGGTTTGGGTTGTGGGGTTTGGGGTTTGGGGTTTGGGGTTTGGGGTTTGGGGTTTGGGGTTTCGGGTTTGGGGTTTGGGGTTTGGGGTTTGGGGTTTGGGGTTTAGGGTTTAGGGATTCATATTCTTATTGCCCTTACTCTCACCTCTTGCTTTTGAAGTCAAAGTCAAGTCTCTCTCGCTCACTACAGGGCTCTTCGCCGCGCATCCTCCCAAGTGCGTCCCGTTTCTCGTTACCACCGAAAATGCCTGAATGCCAACTCAAACAGGGTGCTTGAAGTTCGGGGTTAACGTGAAGGTCTAGGGGTCTAAGGCTTAGCCCTAAACCCTAAACCCAGAACCCTGAACCCTAAACCTTATTGTTTGAAGACAGGTTCCGCCCCTCTCTGACATGCAGCGCAGGGCGCGGTAGGCCTCCCAGGCGCAGGGATGGGCCAGAAGCTGGGCCACGCAGTCCTGCTCTCGCTAGGGTTTAGGGTTTTAGGGTTTAGGGTTTGGGGTTTTGGGGGTTTGGGCTTTTTTTTGCCTCGTTGACCTCTCGGACACACCGCAGGGCACTAGTCTGGTACATTGTTCTGGGGTTTAGGGTTGAGGCTTTAGGGTTTACGGTTTTTGCCACCTGCCTCGCGTGTCCAACTTGAGTCGTGACATGTCCAGGGGAAGAAGGGCTTAATCGCAGACACTCGGATAAGCCAGGCGAGGCACACACCGTCCCATGGTCTTGCTTTGGAGGCCGTTTTGGGCATACTGGCACTACTCTGATGCTGGGTGATACGTCTACGAAAGAACTCATCAAGGAAACCTCACATTGGGTGAACACCAACCCTTACAAGGCTATCGAATACAACAAAATATCCTACCACTACCATGATGTAACATGCTGAAGTCTCCCTCCCCCCATGGGAGCACAACTCCTCTTGGCCCACATTCCTCTTCTGGGTTTAAGGTTTGGGGTTTTGGGGTTTACGGGGGTTGTGATGTTAGAACTGGTACTGCGCAGATCATGGATTACGGCCTTTCAAGTACTAGGAGGACTCTGTAAACCTCAACCCTAAACTGTAGCTCTTTCAACTCGCTTGGCCCCTGCCGCCTCCCCCTGTTGAAAATGGACTTGCCAACTAGCTCTCATTAAGCCCTAACCCTAAACCCTAAACCCTACACCCTACACCCTAAACCCTAAACACTTTCTTTGCATCTGGACTCCTTGCTGCCCTAAACCCTGAACCCTAAACCCTAAACCCTAAACCCTAACTGTCCCTAAACCCTAACTGTCCCTAAACCCTAAACCCTCAACCCTATACACTTCTTGCCTTTGGCTCCTCTGTGGCCAGGGGTTCCCGTAGTAGAGACTCGAAGTCGCCTTTTCTTGAGGCTATAGGCTTAGGGTTCAGGGGCTAGGGGCTCAGGGCTCAGGGCTTATGGTTTAGGATTTAGGGTTTAGGGTTTAGGGTTTAGGGAGTTTGGGGTTTAGGGTTTAGGGTTTAGGGTTTAGGGCTCAGGGGCTCAAGGGTTCAGGGCTTTGGGAGCTGCAGGTCGAGGGCTTTGCGGCTGACGAAAGTGAATGGAGTCACCTGGAACAGATTGCAAACTGTCCGGGTTTAGGGTTTAGGGTTTAGGGTTTAGGGTTTAGGGTTTAGGGTTTAGGGTTTAGGGTTTAGGGTTTAGGGTTTAGGGTTTAGGGTTTAGGGTGCCCTCTTAGAGTAGCTTACTACAGCTTCCTTCACAGTAGGCCAGAAGCTGATCAGGTTCCTTCATATGGCCCCGGCACGGCAGCAAAGGACCATACGAGCCGAGCGGCGAACCGCCCGCCATTTGGACTCCACTTGGTGGCATCTGCAGCAGGCCCACCCGTGCCAGGTGGCTGACAGTTTTAGGGTTTAGGGTTTAGGGTTTGGGGGTGTAGGGTTTAGGGTTTGTTTAGGGTTTGGGGTTTGGGGTTTAGGGTTTAGGGTTTAGGGTTTAGGGTTTAGGGTTTAGGGTTTAGGAGTAGCCATCGCTAGCTAGCATGGGCAGCCATGACACCAACTGCTGCGTGCCAGCTGGGCCTTGGATCAGGACCACTGTTCTGAAGAGAGTGCAAGGCCCGACAGTATGTGCTGTTGGGAAATTTTCGACATAACATGCCATCCGTCCTGGCGCTTGAGCCGAGGCGTCCGCGTGGCTGCCATGCGCACGCGGGTGCTCAGCTCAGACGGATAGTTTGGGTTGGGGAAAGGGGAACGGGGGCTTCACAAACGGTAGAGGGGGGGCTTAGGGTTTAGGGAGTTTTGGTGGGTAAGGGACGCGGTGTGATGGAGGTCTCGGGTTTAGGCCTTGGGGCTGATCAGTGCTGCTTTGACTCGGCTCCTGCAAGTTGGCTTCCGGCTTGGAATTATAGGGGGGTTCAGGCCTTAGGGTCTTAGAGCTCTAGGGCTTTAGGGTTTTGGGCGTTCCTTAGTTCCTTTGGCTGTGGTAGCCACAAGGCTCAGGCACGCCAAGTGCACTTCTTTTGAGCACGCTGATCGAAGACATCCATCGCCGAACCGGCTACGAACCACCCGAAGCCCCAAATGTCGGGGTCTCGGGGTCTCGGGGTCTCGAACTACCGAATCTCTGAGTCCGACTCGAGCCCCCTGTCGCTGTGCGTAGTCACATCGCTGGCTGTGGACAAGTCGTTGTGGGTGGGTGGCGTCGCCGTGCTGCCAACCTCCCACGCGGGGCTGAGGTTTTTTTGGGACTTTTTGGGGTGCAGAACCGTGAACTCCTGAACCCTAAGGGTCTAGGGGTTCACCGGCTAGGGCTTCGCAAGATTTTACTCCAAGCCTCCATAAACTGCGCCCCAAGCCTCCCACCTGACATCCAGCAAGCTCAAAATCTCCTCGGCCCCCCGAACACCTCAACCCTCTGAATCCTAAGCCCAGAACGCTGGACCCCTCAGCCCAAAACCCAAAACCCTTGCCCCAAAGCCCTGACCCCCTGACGCCTGAAGCCCAAAAATCCTCAACCCTAAACAAACTCAAACCTAACCACACCTGCGGCCTGAACCCAGAAGCCCAAAGCCCTAACCCCTGAACCTGAACCCCTGGGCTCAAAAACCCAACCCCGCCCTAAGCCCAAAACCCCTATACCCGATACCCTTAAAGCCAACCCTAAACCCTAAACCCTAAACCCTAAACCCTAAACCCTAAACCCTAAACCCCCCCCCCCCCCCCAAAAAAAAAGAACCCTCAACCCTTGAGCCGGTGTAGGGTTCAGGGTGTAGGGTTTATGTGGATTGGCGGTTTAGGGTTTAGGCAGTTTAGGGCTTAGGGCTTAGGGTTTAGGGTTCAGGGTTCAGGGTTTAGGGTTTAGGGTTTACGGTGTAGGGTTTAGGGTTGAGGGTTTCGGGTTTCGGGTTTAGGGTTTCGGGTTTAGGGTTTAAGGTTTAGGGTTTAGGGTTTAGGGTCCAGCATCTCAAGTCCAAGCATTCACTAGTCAAAAAAAAGTATTCCAGAAAAATACCCACCCGCCCAAAGAATCCCATTACATTAAGTACATATTTCGCTTATAGAACGACCTTGCCCAGAAACAAAAAATGACCTTGCCCAGTAAAATAAGACCTTGCCCAAAAAAAAAGACCTTGCCCAGCAAAACAAAGACCTTGCCCAGTAAAAAAACAATGACCTTGTCCAGTTTAAAAAAAAAAAAAACATGACCTTGCCCAGAAAAAAAAAAAAAACATGACCTTGCCCAGTAAAAGGGTTACTGGACAAGGTCATTTTCTTTACAGGGCAAGGTCTTTTTTTTTACTGGGCAAGGTCATTTTCTTTTACTGGGCAAGGTCGCTTTTTGGACCGAACGACCTTGCCCAGTAAGAACATGACCTTGCCCAGTGAAAAAATGACCTTGCCCAGTAAAACATGACCTTGCCCAGTAACTCCCCCAAACATTTCAAAAATATATGAAAGAGAGGTTTAGGGTTTAGGGTTTAGGGTTTCGGGTTTGGGGTTTAGGGTTTAGGGTTTAGGGTTTAGGGTTCAGCACTCCGGGTCGAGCAGTCTTATGGTTAAAGCTCTATTTTCGGCTCAGATATAACACCCACCCACCCACCCAGAGAATCCCATTACATTGAGAAAGCCAAAAGCGGCCAAATTCTGAAAATAAAGCGGCCAAATTTTGAAAATGAAGCGGCCAAATTCTGAAATTCAATTAGCCTTTGGCCTGATTTTGGCACATTCTGAAAATAAAGCGGCCAAAATCTGAAAATAAAGCGGCCAAAATCTGAAAATAAAGCGGCCAAATTCCGAAAACACAGCGGCCAATTCTGAAAATACAGCGGCCAAGTTCTGAAAATAGAGCGGCCAAATTCTGAAATTCAATTAAGGTTAAATATATAGGTAGAGAGGGCGGTTTAGGGTTTAGGGTTTAGGGTTTAGGGTTCAGGGTTTAGGGCCAAAGCCCCCCCGGCCTCGCTGGAGTCTTTCCGACAGGCCAGAACTGGGACCCTCGGCAGGGGAGGCCTGGCACAGGGGTGGTACTTAGCGGGTTAGGGTTTAGGGTTTAGAGTTTCGGGTTTTGGGCTTAGGGTTTCGGGTTTAGGGTTGAGGGTTGAGGGTCTAGGGTTTAGGGCTTCAGGGCTTATGGGGCTTACAGGGCTGATAGGGCCCCTTGTTGGCTTTTACAGGGTGTAGACTTTAGGGTCTGGGGTCTGGGGTTTCGGGTTTAGGGTCTGAACGGGTTAGGATGTTTACAGGGTGTAGGTTGCAATGCCCTCCCATATCTACTCTGCAGGGATGGCTCAGATCTAGACCCTCTGAGTAACGTCCGTGTTTTTCGAGAGCCAGAAGAGGGTTCAGAAGGGTACCCTTTTTCAGGGTCCCCCCTTATCCTACCTGGGAGAACTACAGTAGGCTTGCAAAGAAGGCAGAGATCAAGCAAGAATGCCTACCACTACTTGTGAGGGATTCTCCCCCTTATACTCACAGTCCTGAATAGGGATTATAGCACCCTACTATAATCCCTATAAAGGACTGTTTGCGCACAAGGCGGAACATCAAAAGCTGTAGGGGTTGAACTCGCCGGGCGAACCTTAGCGCAGGAAGGCCTCTGAAGATCAGCATCCCCAAGGCAACACTTTCCGAAGCCAGCGGGGCATGCTTCGGCTCGTCTTCAGAAAACATCATGGGTTTCCCTACTACCCCCCTCTATCCTGCCACCCCGAGGTTCCCCCTTAAATAACCTTAATTCGGCTTAATGGGGAACCTAGGGGGGGTAGAGGGGGGGTAGCAGGGCAACCCATGAGAACAAGGCCTTTGGGGGGGTGGGGGGTTTTCGCATTGAGGCCATGCATCACAAGCTTCGGAGCCGCACTTCACGGCAGGAGTTCGTACGACGCACCTGGCCACTAAATAAAGTGTCATCGGAGCTATCCCCGGCGTGGCATCAAGGCCTGACCCTTCCTAAACCCTAAACCCTAAACCCCAGCGAGCGCAAGGCATGAGTCTCCCTGAAACGGTAGCACTCCAAGGAGAACTGACCTCCTGCTCCCTCAACGGCAACAAGGCCATGCGCGCAATGCAGAATGGCCAGTGGCCCGTTTGCGCCGGTTCCATCCGCCTGCCTGCAACAACCGCCACGCACCACGTGCCACACTTCCAAAGGAAACGCCACATGAGGGACGATTCTGCGGGATCTAAACCCTAAACCCTAAACCCTAAACCCTAAACCCTAAACCCTAAACCCTAAAACCCTAAACCCTAAACCCTAAACCCTAAACCCTAAACCCTAAAACCCTAAACCCTAAACCCTAAACCCTAAACCCTAAACCCTAAACCCTAAACCCCTCATTAGCTGAGCCTGGCAAGGCATTCGCGTCTCCGGGGTTGCAGGCTTTGGGCCTGCTAGCTCTGTGGGGGACCGGTTCGGAGTACTTCTCTACATGAAGGGTACTTCTTGCAAGCTGCCGTGCTACATGGGGGCCCCTTTAAATAGACCCCAAATAGTAGGATTCCCTGGTAACAAGGTACCCTCGAAAAATCGACTAAACCCTATCCCTTAACCCTAAACCCTAAACCCTACAACCCTAAAACCCTAAACCCTAAACCCTAAACCCTAAACCCTAAACATTATCTGTTGATGTTATTCAGAGAACGAGTGCTGGTGGGCCTCTTGCCCATCGGTGGCTCCTGCCCGAGGTTGGGGATGCAGGCGGGCGCCGGGCCGGAAGCGAGTTTGGGTTGTGTGTTTTAGGGTTTAGGAGTTTAGGGTTTAGGGTTTCAGGGTTTCAGGGTTTAGGGTTCAGGGTTTAGGGTTTTAGGGTTTTAGGGTTTAGGGTTTTAGGGTTTTAGGGTTTTAGGGTTTTAGGGTTTTAGGGTTTTAGGGTTTTAGGGTTTTAGGGTTTTAGGGTTTTAGGGTTTTAAGGTTTAGGGGCTTTAGGGTTCTAGGGTTTCAAGGGGTTTGGGGTTTTTTGTTGCCACCCGCCCAGCAGACGAAAGGTTGCGCTGCAGAGCACAAACTATGCTACTGTCGCCGAAAAACGTCACTCCTTGTATCGCCAGTTGAGTAACCAAACTGCCCAAAATGTCTGTCAAACAATCAACGACCAGGAAGCACTTCTAGACCAGGGCCTCCCTCCATGTCTGCAGGGCATCATGCACAACAGGGTTTAGGGAGTTTAGGGTTTCGGGTTTAGGGTTTAGGGTTTAGGGTTTAGGGTTTAGGGTTTAGGGTTTAAGCCTAAGCCCCGAACCCTAAACCCTAAACCTGAACCGAAACGAGCAAGCCCTCAAAAACTAACCCTTGATGGCCGATTGCAAAGCTTCCCGTCCGGGCAGCTAAGCCCTAAACCCTAAACCCTAAACCATAAACCCTAAGCCCTAAACCCTAAACCCTAGGCCCTGCAGACCAGATCTCACACCACCGATGGCAGTGTGGCAAAGACTCCGGCGGAATCCTTTCCTTTGGGTGGCGTGCGAGAGGAAAAGAATCCCGAGACGCTCGCCAGGGTTTAGGGTTTAGGGTTTAGGGTTTGGGGTTTAGGGGTTTCCAGCCCATAAGCGTATGCACAGCAGTCCTTCTCGCCTCCTACACTGTACAAGCTAAGACCTTGCGTTACTCAGAGCTGACGGCCGTCAAAACAAACTATCCCAGAAAAGCACTCCAAACAAGATCCACAACCCAAAACAGTCTAAGGGAAGAGAACCCAAAAGCCAAAAAAACCCGAAACCCTAAACCCTAGCCCTAAACCCTAAACCCTAAACCCTGAAACCCGATGAGGGTCCTTCGCCACAGCAGAGGCCGCCTTCCTGGACAAGACCGCAGGACCCAGGTCGGAAACTTGGGTTTAGGGTTTTAGGGTTTTCGGGTTTTCGGGTTTGGGGTTTGGGGTTTAGGGTTTGGGGTTTAGGGTTTGGGGTTTGGGGTTTGGAGTTTGGGGTTTGGGGTTTGGGGCATGCTGAGAATCCTTTTCAGGCAGGGCTTGGTCGGCGGGCCCGAGAAGGGACGAGGAAGACGCAATCCCGAACCCAGGATCGCTGAAGCCTACACCCTGTAATGCCCGAAACCCTTGTGCACCCTAAACACCTACCCTCAACCCCCAAACCCCAAGTCCTAAACCCTTTTCTAGCCTTCATGCCTTTTGCAAACCCCTCTCGCCCCAAAACCTAAGCCCCCTAAAGCCTCAAAAGGGGGCATCCAGGCCTTGCCCCCTCTAGCCATAGAACCCCTAGATAAAATCTTCTCACTGCGCAACCCCCAACAACCGTGCCCAACAAAGCCCACAACCTCGAACCCCTTAACCCTAAACCCCTCAAAACCCTTTGTAAACCCCTAACCCC
>CAJNDS010002732.1:204186-299904 GCA_905221605.1 Symbiodinium natans | reverse complement strand
TTTTTAGACAATAAGCGCAAAAATTCCGGGAATTTTCCGGATCCCCCTGCAAGGCCCTCACAAGCAGCCAAATTGACCGGAAAAGGAGGCGGGACAACCGACAAGGCGGCCGCAGAGCGAAAATAGGGGTCGAGCCCGTAGCCTTTTATAGGGATATAAAAAACCCAGAAGTATGAGAACGAATGAAGAATTTAATCCAATTGAATTCGATCTATTGATATTTTGAATGGGGATATATTCGTTATAAAAAAAGATCTCCTCGAGTAACCATCAGGCCAAATACGAGACCTATTATCAGAATACATTTCTATATTCGTGAAATACGATATATATATATATATATATATATTTTTTTTTCCTGAAAAATTTTTAATATAAATGAATTATATGAAAATTCAAACCTTAACTCCATGCCTGGATCCAGCGCCAAAAACATTTCGGCATATTAGTAGGGTTCAAGGTTCTCAGATCCTCGCTCAGCAATATCATCGAGCTGTCAGAAAAATATCAAAAAGACCCACCTCGTTCAGCAATATCCCCAAGCTGTCAAAAAAATATCAAAAAGACCCATCTCGCCCGCCTGTGGAAGTTTTGTGTCGCGTCCACTGGTAGGGGAGGCCTCCTCTGATCGCCAGTTGAGTGCACCTGGAATCCAGGCATCGGCCTGCGAGCACAGTCTGTCTTACCTTGAAGTAGGGTTTAGGGTTTAGGGTTTAGGGTTTAGGGTTTAGGGTTTAGGGTTTAGGGTTTAGGGTCAGAACGAAGTTCTTTCCATCTCCCGAGCCTGGATGCCCAGGTCGCTCATGCTTCTTCTGTTCGTGGGTGGAGAGAGCGGCTCGCCATCAGACCCCATTGACCCCTGTGAGCAGCCTCAGTGCGAATGCGAGCCCAAACGGCCCGGCAAAACTTTGCTGTGAATCGTCTGCTCTGCATGGTAGTTCAATACCTTCAATTCCAAGCGTCTGATTGGTAGAGATTTTGCTAAATCGGAAGCCTGACGCAAGCAAGCGCGCACACAGCGCATCCCACGGGGCGCGGCTAGTTAAAGAATAGCTCGTGAGGTTGTGGTGGGTTCTTATAATTGGGGCGCCTCCGGCTTAGCCGGTTCTTGCTTCTCTTCCTCAGCGTTGGCCTGGCTGGTCCACGAAAGCCATGGTAAATCATGCCAGGCACATCCTACAACACTGCGCCCGACAGAAATTCCCTTCCCGCCTGTGTGGCAGGCAAGAGAATTATCAGCTCGTCTGCTGCATGGCTTTGCCATAGCAAAGGCTGATCCTGGCAACATCAAGCTTGGAACTGAGGCACTGAATCCGATTGCACGGCCTTGTTCTCTGGATTCAACACTGGATGTCGCTCATCACTGCGGCGCCACCTGAATCATGATGCCGGGGTGAACAGTACTTTACATGTTGAAATTCTCCTTGCCGCTGAAAGACCCAAGCAACGTGCCAGCACATCTGTCAATGACCCGCGCAGACATATCCTTGGCAAGCAGGTTGATCAAGAGTGGCGACTGCTATAGGCCAACTCTCTCACACAGTGCCAGCCAGCATCAAAGAATGAGAGGTTCTCCTCTCCTTAGACACGCAGGGCACTGCTGATGTATGCGCCCCAATCAGGTTGATGTCTGCCATCAACGCCGCAGTGTTTTTTCCCACAAGGGACTGGACTTTTTGCGCTGCATCCCTGATTGTGCAAGCAAGTTTCCACGCACATACTTTTGAATCGGCGCGGCAACAACATGACCAGTATTGGTTGTCGGGTCAATCAACTTTGTGAAGAGGTCGTACACTGCCTTGCAAGAGATTGCCTGAAGCCAGGGATGGTTTACAGTTTTTTTTGAAATTCCCATGCGTGCATTCCGTCGCCAAGGTGTTTATGCCGCTGAGGGCGCAATTGCAAAGACCCCAGTCTCGGTGGCGGATGTAAATACGAAAGATCCCGTTTTCCTCAGCATCGATTGCGGCACGACTTCAGCTGCATCAAAGGCATGCGGCGTGAGCTGCGTGGCAACGAAAGCTGAAACTTCCTTGCTACACACACATACACGTGGGCGGGCATCGCGTCCTATGCTTGCCATGCTATGGGCAGAAGAGGCTCCGGACGCTGCTGTTTTCAGCCAGAACAATTTGACTTTTGGGGTCCTGGATCTCCTCAGTAGCTGCACAAGACAGAACAGCCTCCGAAGCAGAACAGCCTCATACCAAAAGCCGTTGACTACGCCTATGGCCAGGAGTCAGTGACAATTTTGCATTTCTTGCGATAGGTCTTTAGCCGATGCTGCGAGATTGCATCGGCCCGACAATCGAGAACCTGATGGGTTATGACGTGAAGCACACACCAAGAGCCCAAGCAAAGTCACAAAGTCTGTGTCAGACAAGTTGCATACCTAAGGTTGATCGCAATGGTCAGATTCCTTCAGCAGGTCGCAGAGCAGGAACTCACAAGAGGCTTGACCATGTGATCCTTCCTCTGCTCTTCATGACTGGCCTTAACCTTAACCATGCAAAAGGTAGCAGCATGCCATCCCATGCTTGGGCAGTTCCAAGGCATGAAAGCTTCAGAGATCAAGAAAGTCCTGGCATCCGAGTCCATGGTGTTTTCCAGAAGATCTTCACGCTCTGACAGGATCAATGCGCAGTCGGCCTCAACACGATAAAAAAAACAAATCATAATCATAATACTAACAATCAATGCAAAAAGCTCATGGTATGAAGCTCTGCGCTTCGTGATGCTTGCCCGTGCGATGTAAGCTTCTGGCAATATCGAGCGGAAGCTTCTCGAGCACGGCTGGATCCCGGCGACTGCCAACATGATGTGTGATGTCGATCCTGCGCGAAGGACGCACCGCGACTCAGACCAACCCAGCTGCTGTCATCACCATGATTCTCACGCATGTCCTGTCGAAACGGAACTTTCCCCATCTGGCCAAATTTAGCCGGAGTTGCGTCTGGCGCCTCGATGCGTTCTTTGAAAGTAGGAACCGTCGCTGAGTGCTCTTAAGCAACCCATAACCCACAATGCCCAGACATAAGTCCGACAGTGCACATGCTTGCCTTGACCGGGGCTTACAGTTCAAGCTGCTGGCTGAATAATCCCCTCCCCCTGGTATTAAAAACCCCTCTACCCCCTAATGTTACATACCCCAAGGGCATATGTTAGGGGAGGGGAGCACTATGGCACTGGGGAGTACTATGTCACTGTGTCTTGCTGTACCAGGTGCCACTGCACGGGTCGAGTTGAAAGAAGGTGGATCTGACCTTGTGGCAGCTGGGACACATGCCTTGCAATGCACTTAAGGGTTTAGGGTTTACACCTTGCTTGTTTGATGAGTGCCGTGGCAGCTGCTCGACGAACTTACATAGCCGTCGATGATGTCCAAAATGTCGCAGAAATCATCGGGACCTCAGTTCTTCGAGCCCCCATTCGCGCTCTGAACTCCAGGCTTTTTTGTGCGGCAGGGTGCAACCAAGAACGAGCACAACTTGAGGACCATCTGCTGCCTGCAGAGAATGCGCCAAGAGTTGTGCCGAGTCTGCGACTCTCAGCTTCAATTTAAATGAGTTCACAGCATTTGCTCCTACATCGAACGAACCAGTCTGTGCAGCCCAGTTGCTGGCCCCAAGCGGATCTGACCATCAGGCATTAGCACCCGGTTCGGCACCTTGCGCGCCTGACCGACCAAAGGCTTCTAAATGCACGGCTATCCGCGCAACCCTGAACCCTAAACTTGCGTATACCCACAAAGCCAACATTGCGCCTTGTCGTTCGTTCCTTCTTGTGCTTCCGGGGCGATCCTCGTGCTGCCTTGTTCCATGGTGCCGATCGGGTCATCCAGCAGGCAGCAGTACCCTGAGAGAAGTGAGCCGTTGCTGAAAGCAACTGCACGTTGAGATGTTCCCCCTTACGCTAGCAGTCTTTCATTTGGATTATCGTACCCCCCCATTATAATCCCTATTAAGGACTGTTAGTAGAAGCGGGAACAGCCCCAGCTGCACGTCTTGCGTTGCATGCACAACACTTCTGAGCATAGCAAGTCTGTGCCTGCAGTGGATTTGCTGGAAGCAAGCATGACCAGTTCGTCCCCTTCCTCGGACCGGCAGTCTTCACAAGCATCTCCGAGAAGGGCAACGGTCGTGAAAAAACCCCACTTCGCACTTTCACTATGTCTCTCACAGAGCAGGAATCCGGGAAGAGCAACCCTCCCCGAGTTCAGTTTCCATTCGACACCCCTGCTAGCCTAGCTGTCGTCAGAGCCAAGCTTCTTCCAGAATGTGCGGGTGCTTTCCCAGTTTCAGCGGAATGGCGGTGTGGGCGCCGCTTTGCTTCACACCACAGACCGCTGCGTGGGGGAAGCACCGGTGGGCATCCTCAGGCGTCTTGGGCTGCATCGTGGACCCTTTCCGCAACTTCGGCACATTGGGGTGCGTCTGCAGTCTAGGTGTTTTTTTGGGCTTTTTTCGTCTCCAGTAAGGTAAACTCCTAAACCAAAAACCATAAACCCTAAACCCTCTGCTCTAGTCCATATAGCTTCGGGGAGCCAAAAAAAAGGGCCCCACCATGATCCACCATGAACCATGCCGGTCCTGCAGCTGGCTGCCTAGAAGAGCCTTTGGCACCGGCACCTCAGAAGAGAGCCCATATGGCTAAGTCCCGTATATGTATATGTCTATATGTAGATAGGTATATATATATACACATACATATATACATATGTACAGCTCTCTCTCTCTCTATATATATATATATATCTGTACATGTATATATATATATATATTGCGCTGCCAGCAACTTCTGCATCAACTCGCTAAGCTTGGCACGAGAAAGAGCTGAGTTCCCGATCCTTTGGCCATCCACGCTTGCAGGGACATTAAGCTTTGAACATGGTACCACCAAACATCGTTCCTGCATCCGTCGAGAAGTTACTGTGCTTCCAGGCCCAAGCGGCTGGTAGTGGACATCCTCAGCCATGCGTAGCCGACAGATGGCACCAGTGCCCGGAGAGTGATCATTCGATTCACCTTGCCCGGAGGTTTGATAGAGGCCATGGGTCCCAGAGGAATGACAACAGTTTTTCGCAGGCTTCCTCCAAGCGGCTGCATGCCTGGCGACAATGCCCTGTGCAGATGGAAGAATTGTGTGGACAATGCGGGCATTCTCGCGATTGTGCATCTCCTGAGCGCGTGCTGAGAGGTCTGTGAGGGCAGCCACCAACTTAGCGGTGCGGACATTTCCTGTAAAGCCCAGTGGCCGTCCACACGTCTGCCTGCGTCTCCGTCTCGGGCGCGCCACCCAAAGCAAGGAGGGTACGAATCGCCTGGTGGGTTCGGATCTCAATTTATCCCGGTGCGACATCCTGAGACCTTTCTCCACATTCTCAATGCGCTGGATTCTGCATGCTGAAGTCGCAAGCAAGCGTCTTCATGGTCGGAGCTGATGTCCGTTTCGTTTGTGCACATGATCAGGATATGCTCAGCCAGTGGAGCATCAACCTCCCAGCCGGGTTCCCTCTGGCATTAGAGGCTCAGGAAGTCTCGCGCCGGCCTTCATCAGCTCTACTCTTTGGGCGCTGCATCCCTCCCGATAGGAGATGCAACGCAGCTTCCTGTAGTCGCCTGAGCACGGTTTGATGACGCCCTGCGGCTAGGTTTCTTCGGAATCACGGTGGCAAAACAAGCTTCACAGAGATTCACCTTGCCTTGAGGGTCTTTGGTGCGAAAATGCATCTGAGCAGGGTTGTGAATGCAACGCCGGATCGAGTTGCTCGACTCTTTCTAGACACTTGTGGCAAGACACGGGACCATTGTTTTCAGAACTGACCAAACAGACTCACAGCATCGTCGGCCTAGCACACAGAGACAGGCGCACCTGAACTTCGCGTTGCATTTCCCGTACATCTTTCTCGGCAAGTATGACCTCGAGACCAGGACCAAATGGGGGTTTCCCGATTTTGGGGGGTCCTCATTTTTGGGAACCTACTATTTGGGGGTCTTTTTAAGGGGTCCCCAGTTTTCGTAAACCCCCAAATGGGGGAAATTGCTCGCTTTCATATCGACATTTCCAGTCTTCAAGATGGGCGGCGATTCGTTGCCGACGAGGGCAGCAGCATCTGGCATTTGCTGCGTTCTTGCTGCTCACGGCCTCAAGCCTTTGGTCGCGAGCTTCAACCCTAAACCAGCAAGGTCGACTTTCCAGGGGAACCGAGGGAAGGCGCAACACTGCGGAGGCACCGTACCTTGCAGCTTAGCCACAGCTCCTCGAGGAGGAAAAGGGTTTTGTCCTCAGAATCAACCCTCAGCCGCTCAACATGCCTGGGTCTTGGGAAAACCCTAGAGTTGATCCATGTGGGGGTTTAGGGTTTAGGGTTTAGGGTGGACCCGAATATAGACCCCCAAAATCCCACAATTGTAAGATTCCCGATAAGGTACCCCTAAGATCGTAAACTCCCATGTGTCAAGGTTATTCAAGGCTCTATCACACACAGCAATCGAGGCCCCGACCCCCCAGCCAAGGATTAGCCAGTGGCCTTGCGCATCTATCTTGCTGTACTTGTCTTTCCAGAAAACCAAGATGGATCGGATAAGCTCCACAACCTGGGATGCAAGAGCATAAGCTTCCATGCAATTGGACATGCTTGCAAAAATCACAGACTTTGCCACGGTCCTGAGCCCCGGGCCATGCCCAGGAAAGTCAAACAATACCTGCACATGACTGCAGTGGCTGTCCCATTGCTGCAATGATGTGGGTGTGTGTATATATGTAGCTATACAAGTGCGCCCTGTGGAAAAGTGCCATCAAGCAGCACGAAGCCCGCGATCGAGATGACCACTGCAGCTCCTCTGACCACTCCACGTTCCTGATGTGTCGTTGATGCAGAGCTTTTGGCAAGTCTCTTAGCCACAAAGCAGAGACTCTCCACAAATGCATGTAAGGCTCGCCGGCGGCAAAACCTGTTTGCGTGCCGATGTCCACGAGCAGTATGTAGGAAACCCTGGCATTGCACGCAGCACTCAAGAACCCTAAACCCTAAACCCTAAACCCTAAACTTTCTTGGCTACTTGAGGTGCTCGAGGTGCCAGAGCTGCCAAGGCTCCAGAAGCTCTCGGTCAATCCAGTTCCATAGTCTGGGTTGCCGCCAGAGGAAACCCATGCTAGCATACTCAGGATCTGTAGACCTTGGCATGCTGAGCAAAAGCCTGGACCTTGCGCACCTGAATCCGGGAAAACGGCTCCGTAGCTGACCCTCCGATTCCTCTAACTCATCAACTGGAGGTGCTCAACTAGCCCTAAACCCGAAACCCTAAATTTTAAACCCTAAGCCCGAAACCCGGAGGTGCGCACTAGAAGCATGTCAAGTCGAGTGGCAGCATCCCACCAAGAACAACACTAGCCAGTGCCCTGGCCTGGGTGTCTGTAAGGCTGAGATGGGGGGTTGTTCACGCAATAATGACAATAGTAATAAAAGTAACAAAAAACAATAAAAAACACATAATTTTAATTTTATAATAAGAATGAAAAAATAAAAAACATTAATACTAATAATAATAAAATGTGATAATAATAACAATAATAGCAATAATAATTGGGCCCTACAGTACAATAAGACGATGCTGTGGAAGTCATGTTGAAGAGACATGGGTCGCGAATGGATCTCATGCCAACGTATTCCCAGGCACGTCGTTCCAAGGAGTCGCGAGCGAAGTCCAGTCTGTCGCACTACTTCTGATGGACGCGTCAGTCGCTTTCCCGCGGACCGGCAGCACTTGCAACGCATCTTCATCTCTCATGGCACATGCGCAACTTACCTAGCCATCAGTTCCTTGGATAGCATCTTGCCAGTCTAGTTCCAAGATGCGCTTGTCTGCTTAGTGTGATGCAAACTCTCGCTTCAGCCTTTGCGTGGCAGGTGGCATATAGAGGCTCTCTCCTATGTTGCTTTTGGTTCGGCCTGCAGGCGTGTCTGTCAGTCAACGCCTACGTCAATAAATTTGGGAGCTTCTAGCCTCAACCATACATTTGCTCGACATCTCGAGCCTAAACTCTTGAAGCCTCAGCTGCCCTTGTTGCTTTTCTGAAAGTCACACAAGCCACAAGCCGCAACTTGTTCTTGCTTAGCTGCCTTTCTTGGAACGTATCGCTTCAAGCCATGGCGCAACACCTTTGTACAGGAAGGGCTCTCCACCAGCATTTGTGGCAGTTACGCTCGGGTCCTTTTTGGCCGCCGAGCGCTTTGGCTCTTCTTTGCACTTCGGGCGTCGAAACTGCA
Organism: Symbiodinium natans; assembly: GCA_905221605.1. Lineage (NCBI taxonomy): Eukaryota > Dinophyceae > Suessiales > Symbiodiniaceae > Symbiodinium > Symbiodinium natans. The sequence continues at coordinate 291,635 of CAJNDS010002732.1, read as the reverse complement.
AGCTCTTGCATCTCCCATCTGGCTATTTGTGCGCCGGGGAGGCGTGTGGAGTTTGGAAGTACCTCATGACACATATCTGTTTTGAACTCTCCGCGTCATGCATGTCTGATTTCAACCACGGCACACCCAGCTGAAAACCGAGAAGTCTACCAACGCCACCTTCTAATCTTTCAGAGTCTCGCTTTTCAGGCAGGCCACTGTGGAGGACAGCAGGCAACAAACACATCCATCTCGGTCTTTGCATGGATCTCAGGCTCGACCCCTGCTGCAAACATGAAGACCTGCAGGGGTGCGCCATGCAGCCGTGGCCTTTGATAGGTCTAGTTGCTCAGTACCAGCCGTTACTAGCCAGCCCCCCCCCCCCCCCCGAACCCCCCGACCTTGCCAGGAGTGACGTCCTGCGGAGCATGCCACATACCAGTGTGCCATGTCTCGTGTCAAAAACCATGAGATCATCAGACCCCTGTATGAAACAGGTTCCCTCGTCTCGCCAGAGATGGTGACAGTACCTCGGCTGGGCACACACTCAGTATTACCTTCTCTCTCGATCTTTCGCAGAAACCATCGCACTTTGCATCCATATGCATCCCGGCCACCGGCACCTTTCAAGTTCAGAGCCATTGCAGGCCCCTCGCTGCTGAAAAGCCGATGCTGTCGACCTTTAAAACGTCAACTCTTTCGCTGGCTCAGGAACAGGGGCGTGTGCGAATTCTGTGGAGCCTCCGGCTTCCAGGTGCAGGTGCATCACCTGGAACTCCTGCTCTCACCGGCTCTTGACAGCAAGAAGGACTAGTATCGTCTTCCTTCTCAAATGCATGCAAGATCATGCAAGACTTGCGCGCAGGGTGCGATCAGCTGGCACCCACAAGTGCCCCCCACCCCCCAAAAGGCTCAAATTGCAGTACCCTTTGCGCCGAGGAAGTTGCGCACTCCACCCACACTCACACACATACCCATGACAGAAAAACGGATGTTGCCTCTATGTCTGGATCTGCATAGAGCTTGATGCCCTTGTCCAGCCTGACACTTGGAGTGTACCGCAGCGAGGCATCTGGACAGCCGAAACGCGAGCCCTGAAAGGCTGCCAAAATGCACTGTAGGTTTGACCGTTGCTGGCGGTCCACCTCCGGGTAGCATGATGGAGCGCAAGCGACAAATGCTGGCAAACTTTCTACACTGCATATATATGTATATATATATATAAATATGATATATATATGAACAGCTATTCCGGCGGATCTGGATTTCTGTATCGGGGCGGACGGTTTCCATATCCGCCAAGGCCCCTGGCCTCTGGAGTTACTCCAACCAAATACATACAAATACCTCCTCGCCAGTCGATTCTTTCTCCCGCTGCATCCAAGAAGGGTGGCTGGCTGACTGCTTTGGGTTGCTATGTTTTATGTCGTGGGGGGTGTCCCCTAGGGCCCACCGACGGGATCTCCAGGGATCCGCGTGGAAAAGCCTGCTCTCCCCCATACTGCTGCACCGACACCGTATCGTTACCTGACCCATATTGAAGCACGGCACATGTGCCTACTGGCCATGCCCTTCGGTGGAGCCGAGGCGTGTGCACGTTCAGCTTTACTGCGAACCTGAGGTCCGACTCTGGCCCCTGGCCTTCGTAGCGCAGCATTGCGCAAAGGACCTCGACATCCTGTCGAGCGACTGGTCAAGGCTTGCTCTTTACGTGCGCCATGTCCCGAGATGTCATGCCGAGAGAGCAGCGCAAGCAAGCAACGGGCCCACAGCTTCTGCATCCAGCGACATTGGTCCTTGAATTTTGGCGTCAACCCGCCGCGAACGACATTGTCCGAGCAAGCCATGCACCTAAGGACTTGATTGGGCAGATTCGGGCAGTGCTCATGGACAAGTCTTCGCTGCAAATCAGCATCCTGAGGCTCTCGCTCAACAATGTCCCCCGCAATATACGCATGAGGCACATTCTGTGCCATGTAAAGACCTGGACTGCACAGAGAAGCAAAGCAGGTCGAGGTCGAATGGTCAAGCCTCAAACAAAAGGCAACTTGCCAGCCAGGTATCATTCTCCTACCTTGAGGCGCGCGTAATTCATGAGGAGGGCGGCGAAGATGCCTGCCAACAAAAGGCTCAAGGTCAAGTTGCGTGATCCTGCAAGCCTCGCCTATGTCGTTCTCGTACTGTGCATGCAAGGTACCTCAACAAGGCTGCGAAGGAGCTTCTATGGTATCAAAGGTGTACATGGACATAAACTCAGAAAGCACTCAAGTTCATCCAGGCCGCATACCAGCTCACAGAGCTCCTGCTTTGGACTGGACTGGAATGGTACATATGTTGGCCAGAAAGACTCGAAAGGATAGAGCAACAAGCAGCCGAGCCAGTTCTTTCCTGCATTCTACTGCCGTCGCCGCTAGTCCCAGTTTCGTATATGTCTTTGTACTGGTTGGCAGTCCTTTATGTTCGGAGGTGCCGCTGGCGATGGCTGCTGCGCTCGAGCATGCAGAAGCTTTAGTTGCTCAGCGACGTCTTGCTCAGGAGCATGCATCCTAGGCGGATGCAATCACACCGCTCCGCTGCTTGCGCCCATGTTTAAATTTCTTGCACGTTCTGGTGCATTTGCCATGATGTAGCTGTATGGCAGCTCCCAAACCAAGAGCCGAAGCGTTGGCACGGGATTAAGAACACACACCAGAAGGTTCTCTGCAGTCCCGCGTCAGTCGCGTATAGGCATTCTTGAGAGCCTGAGTGAAGCAGCTTACGTTGCGGAGTAGTTGCAGCGGCCGATGTTCGCAACTAGCCAACTGCAATCCATGTAGCTATTGACTCTGCCTGCTGATCGCCGATGGCAGCTTTGAGACTCTCCAAAGAGTCTGGCCCAACAATGGCGACGGCTTCTGGCAAGTACCTTGCTCAGCGATAGCCATTGCCCTAGTGGCCCATATGTGCCCTGAGTGGACGCTTGAAGACAACTTGCCCATGGGCTAAACTGCGCTGTCTGTGAAGTCCCTTTGGAAACAACAAGAGTTTTGGGGAGCTCCCCCCCACCCGCCCCAATCTCGAAGTATGCAGCAAACATCTGCCCCAGCCATGTAAGGCGGATCTTGGAGGCAAGGCTCTCCAGAATTTGCACAATCTCAGAAACTTCTCGGAATCCACCTCGGCAGCATGACATAGCTGAGACCAGCTGCCTCTTGTGTTGACACTGTTCAAGCGATAAGCATCAGCTGCTACTTCTGCCGAGGTGCACAAAGCCTGGAAATCATCCGTCAACGCTATGGCGATTTCAGGCTTGTGATTAGGATCTTTGTAAATGTCTGGTCTTTCCCGATGTAGGCGCGATGCCAGATCTCGGTCGGGATGTGCCTGTATGGATAAGGCTTTGTGTATAGACAGGACTTTCAGTAGGAAGGGCAGCTGCTTTGCGTCCTGCAGCGCCGGTCCCAAGACAGAGGGCGTCTTGTGAAAGACATCCTGCAATGAAGTACTTCGGTGGACCACTCGGTCATGTCGTGGGCTGGATCCGGGACTGACAACACGTGCCGGTCCCGAAGGGTGGTCACCCATCCACATTTCTGCGAAAGGCTTCTGGGCATCGGGCTCGTCCGTCAAGTGTGGGCTTTGTTGACCCGTGAGTGCCGCGATGATGCTCTCGTTTCTTGGCTTGCCCCAGTCATAATGCTGGGTGTATGGGGCAAGCGACAAGAGCTGTATGCCCAATCCATCCACCATCTGGATGCGCAGCTTCTGGCACACTTGGACCTCTTGCTGCGCAGGAGCCCGCCCACCCCCATTGGCAAAAATGTCCGGATGTAGCAGCTGCAAGGTCTCTGCAACAGAGTCGTCTAGGTCAACAGCCTCTACTGCTGCATCCACGCATTGCAAAGATCTGACCAGCTTCACTCGCTCACGTGCTGGTAGAGTCATGTCCTCAGCCTGTGCCCTCTTTGACCTGCGAAGTGCCTGACGGGGTCTGCAGAAAACGAAAAAAATGACCTCTAGCGAAACACTTGGGCCAACAGAGTTGTTCAGAACAGGAGCTGCTTGAACATCATTGTTAACAATGACGATCAAGCTGGTCCCCAGATCTCTGGCCTCAGACGCGGACGGCGCAGACCGATGCAATGCAGGATAGACCCGTGGCAACCCTGTCAAGCCAGAGCCTTCTCCAGGTAGGACACGTGCCCGTAGTGCAAAGGGTTGAAGTAGCCGGAGGCCACTACGACGCGCTTGGTCATCGGACACTGCCTTTGGGAGTAGGGCATAGCATTGGCTTGGTCGTTCTGCACTCTATTTCAGATTAATCAGATTCCAAATTCAGATCAATCCGTTTCGAGGGTTGTCAAGTGAGTCACTCAACAATTTTGCAGGGGCAGGGTGTCCAAGGCAATTTGTCCACCCTCGTTCTGAGAGCTATCTTCCTATTTGTGGCCACTCTATTGCCCGCTTGCCCTCAGAGTTTGTGAAATCCAGGGCAAGGTATTGCGTCAGTTTAGACCGGCGTTCCAAGTAAAGTAGAACTACATTGCCTTCAACAAGAAGCTCGTGTGGATCTTGGTGTAAATGAAAGGCTTCAGCCAGAAAGGCCCTGGCCTTGACCCCTTCGCCAACAGACGTGACTCTCTGGAGAACCCGGGACAACCGTAGCACAGTGCAGCTGAAAAGCAGAAATCACATGATGCCAGCGCTCGTTTGGCCCAATGCTGAGAGCCGAAGTAAGTGGGCATGTTGCGGCATGTTGCTCGGCGGCAGTGAACACTATCATGACATGAAATGATCGTCAGCGGCAAGGACTCTAGACAGTCTAGACCTGAAGCTAGGCACGAGCGCAATCCACAGAGATGTGTTTGGCATTGTGCGGCATTCTTCGATGCCGCGTCAGCCTTCATTCTCAGCATCTACGCGTCGTTGAGGGCTCGCTTCGCGGCTCCTGTCCAGCCGCAAGTGCTGCCAGCAATGTATGGCAAAGCGCTTCGAGTGCTTCAGCAGCGGCGCACGGCCTCCTTGACCGCTCTCGTGGGCACCGGCAGGCTTCTCTTGATTCCTCCGTAGACATCCGAGTACTGAAGGGGATAGGATTAGGGGGATTCTTGGGGATGTAGACCCTCTGAATGAGGTCCCTGTTTAAGAGAGCCAGAAAAGGGTTCAGAAGGGTTCCCTTTTAAGGGGCTCCCTTCTGCTACCTAGGAACTGATTCCGCAGGTCAGGCTGCATTGCGGCCAAGGCTCCGCGTGATACCTGCACGCTTGGCCGCATCGCCTTTTTAGGAGCCACTGGTCTGGCACTCCCATCTTGCTCAAGCTCGGACTTTGGAGCCTGGCACATGGCCCGTGCCACACAAGTCCAGCAGCTAGGAGGCTAAGACTAAAACCGTGAGATCCCGAGGATTTCTAACCCCTTTTGCAACAGGCTTGCCACCGCGCCCGGAGTAAGTGCCACTCGAGTAAAGCAGCTTCACTGCTATCCAAGACCCCTAAACCCTAAACCCTAAACCCTAAACCCTAAACCCCTTAACAGCAAACCTCAGGGTGGAGCATGCTGCGCCTTGCGCTCTTGGAGCAGGCGGGGTCTGAAGTCTTGCAAGCCCACAGCCTTCGCCTCTCACTCTTCCATGCTCTGACGGTGTCACATATGTACACTATATATATATATTATACATATATACTATATACATTACATACTCTCTCTCTCTCTCTACATATATATATATATATATATGTACGAGGAACCTTCCTGTATTATGTGACCATGCGTCTTTTCTGAACATTCAAACGGGGGTTCGAATAGTTTGAATGGTTTGGGGTCCGGACTGGGGCCCCCAACTATTCGAACTATTCGAACTATTCGAAACTATTCGAACTATTCGAACCAGAGGGGTTCGAATAGTTCGAATAGTTTGGGGGCCCTGCCTGGTGCCCCAAACTATTCGAACTGTTCGAACTATTCGAACCAGGGGGGTTCGAATAGTTCGAATAGTTTTGGGGCCCGGCCTGGTACCCCAAACTATTCGAACTATTCGAACCAGGGGGGTTCGGATAGTTCGAATAGTTTGGGGGCGAGGGCTGGTGCCCCAAACTATTCGAACTATTCGAACTATTCGAACCAGGGGGGTTCGAATAGTTCGAATAGTTTCGAATAGTTCGAATAGTTCGAATAGTTTGGGGGGTCCCCGGGGAGACCAGTTTGGGAGGAAGGGGGGTTCGCGCCGGCCTGGGGCCCCCAAAATTCAAAATTTGCCGGAATCCCCTTGGCACCCTGCAAAAGTCCCGCAAATACCGCACAAAACGGGAACGGGTAGGAACAACTTTGCGGGTCGAAATTTGCCGGGATCCACTTGGCATCCTGCAAAAGTCCCGCAAATACCACACAAAACGGGAACGGGTAGGAACAACTTTGCGGGTCGAAATTTGCCGGGATCCCCTTGGCACCCTGGAAAAGTCCCGCAAATACCACGCAAAACGGGAACGGGTAGGAACAACATTTGCGGGTCGAAATTTGCCGGGATCCCCTTGGCACCCTGCAAAAGTCCCGCAAATACCACACAAAACGGGAATGGGTAGGAACACCTTGGCGGGTCGAAATTTGCCGGGATCCCCTTGGCACCCTGCAAAAGTCCCGCAAATACCACACAAAACGGGAACGGGTAGGAATAACTTTGCGGGTCGAAATTTGCCGGGATCCCCTTGGCACCCTGCAAAAGTCCTACAAATACCACACGAAACGGGAACGGGTAGGAAAACTTTGCGGGTCGAAATTTGCCGGGATCCCCTTGGCACCCTGCAAAAGTCCCACAAATACCACACAGGAACGGGAACGCGCGGGTCGAAATTTGCCGGGATCCCCTTGGCGCCCTGCAAAAGTCCCGCAAATATCACACAAAACGGGAACGGGTAGGAACAACTTTGCGGGTCGAAATTTGCCGGGATCCCCTTGGCACCTTGAAAAAGTCCTGCAAATGCCACACAAAACGGGAACGGGTAGGAACAACTTGGCGGGTCGAAATTTGCCGGGATCCCCTTGGCGCCCTGCAAAAGTCCCGCAAATAACACACAAAACGGGAACGGGTAGGAACAACTTTGCGGGTCGAAATTTGCCGGGATCCCCTTGGCACCCTGGAAAAGTTCTTCAAGTACCGCACAAAATGGGAACAGGTAGGAACAACTTGGCAGGTCGAAATTTGCCGGGATCCCCTTGGCGCCCTGCAAAGTCCTGCAAATACCACACAAAACGGGAACGGGTAGGAACAACATTTGCGGGTCGAAATTTGCCGGGATCCCCTTGGCGCCCTGAAAAAGTCCTGCAAATGCCACGCAAAACGGGAACGGGTAGGAACAACTTGGCGGGTCGAAATTTGCCGGGATCCCCTTGGCGCCCTGCAAAAGTCCCGCAAATATCACACAAAACGGGAACGGGTAGGAACAACTTTGCGGGTCGAAATTTGCCGGGATCCCCTTGGCACCCTGCAAAAGTCCTGCAAATGCCGCACAAAACTGGTGCCCCAAACTATTCGAACTATTCGAGCCAAGGGGGACCAGTCTGGAAAGAAGGCTCGTGCTCGATTGGGAGAAGGCCCTGGCTCGTAATTTAGTATTGGGGGAAGGCCCGTATTCGGGGCAGGTAATTTAGTATTGGGGGAAGGCCCGGGCTCGTAATTTAGAATTCGGGGAAGGTCCGGGCTCGTAATTTAGTATTGGGAGAAGGCCCGGGCTCGTAATTTAAGATTGGGAGAAGGCCCGGGCTCGTAATTTAGTATTGGGAGTAGTTTGGGGCCCGGTTTGGGGCGCCCAAACTATTCAAACTATTCGAACTATTTGAAACTATTCGAACTATTCGAACCAAGGGGGTTCGAATAGTTCGAATAGTTTCGAATAGTTCGAATCGTTCGAATAGTTTGGGGGGGGGCCCGGGGAGACCAGTCTGGAAAGGAAGGGAAGGCCATGGCTCGTAATTTAGTATTGGGGGAAGGCCCGGGCTCGTAATTTAGTATTGGGGGAAGGCCGGGCTCGTAATTTAGTATTGGGGGAAGGCCCGGGCTCGTAATTTAATATTGGGAGAAGGCCCGAGCTCGTAATTTAGTATTGGGAGAAGGCCCGGGCTCGTAATTAAGGCCCGGGCTCGTAATTTAGTATTGGGAGGCGGGGTGTTCGAATAGTTTGGGGCCCGGCCTGGGGCGCCCAAACTATCCAAACTATTCGAACTGTTCGAAATTATTCGAACTATTCGAACCAAGTGGGTTCGAATAGTTCGAATAATTTCGAATAGTTCGAATAGTTTGGGGGGGGGGGCCGGGGAGACCAGTCTGGAAAGGAGGGGAAGGCCCTGGCTCGTAATTTAGTATTGGGAGAAGGGCCTGGCTCGTAATTTAGTATTGGGGGAAGGCAGGGGCTCGTAATTTAGTATTGGGGGAAGGTCCGGGCTCGTAATTTAGTATTGGGGGAAGGTCCGGGCTCGTCATTTAGTATTGGGAGAAGGCCCGGGCTCGTAATTTAGTATTGGGAGAAGGCCCGGGCTCGTAATTTAGTATTCGGAGAAGGCCCGGGCTCGTATTTAGGATTGGGAGGGGGGGTGTTCGAATAGTTTGAGGCCCGGCCTGGGGCGCCCAAACTATTCGAACTATTCGAACTATTCGAAATTATTCGAATTATTCGAATAATTTCGAATAGTTCGAATAGTTCGAATAGTTTGGGGGGGGGGCCGGGGAGACCAGTCTGGAAAGGAGGGGAAGGCCCTGGCTCGTAATTTAGTATTGGGAGAAGGGCCTGGCTCGTAATTTAGTATTGGGGGAAGGCACGGGCTCGTAATTTAGTATTGGGGGAAGGCACGGGCTCGTAATTTAGTGTTGGGGGAAGGTCCGGGCTCGTAATCCGGGCTCGTAATTTAGTATTGGGGGAATGCCCGGGCGTAATTTAGTATTCGGAGAAGGCCCGGGCTCGTATTTAGTGTTGGGAGGGGGGGTGTTCGAATAGTTTGGGGCCTGGCCTGGGGCGCCCAAACTATTCAAACATTCGAACTATTCGAAACTATTCGAACTATTCGAACCAAGCGGGTTCGAATAGTTCGAATAATTTCGAATAGTTCGAATAGTTTGGGGGGGGGCCCGGGGAGACCAGTCTGGAAAGGAAGGGAAGGCTCGGGCTCGTAATTTAGTATTGGGGGAAGGCCCGGGCTCGTAATTTAGTATTGGGAGAAGGCCCGGGCTCGTAATTTAATTCTGGGAGAAGGCCCGGGCTCATAATTTAGTATTGGGAGGGGGGGTGTTCGAATAGTTTGGGGCCCGGCCTGGGGCGCCCAAACTATTCAAACTATTCGAACTATTCGAAAATTCGAACCAAGGGGGTTCGAATAGTTCGAATAATTTCGAATAGTTCGAATAGTTTGGGGAGGGGGGGGCACGGGGAGACCAGTCTGGCAAGAAAAGAAGGCCCGAGCTCGTAATTTAGTATTGGCAGAAGGCCCGGGCTCGTAATTTAGTATTGGGGGAAGGCCCGGGCTCGTAATTTAGTATTGGGGGAAGGCCCGGGCTCGTAATTTAGTATTGGGGGAAGGCCGGGCTCGTAATTTAATATTGGGGGAAGGTCCGGGCTCGTAATTTAGTATTGGGAGAAGGCCCGGGCTCGTAATTTAGTATTGGGAGAAAGCCCGGGCTCGTAATTTAGTATTGGGAGAAGGCCCGGGCTCGTAATTTAGTATTGGGGGGAGGCCCAGACTCATAATTTAAAGCCCTGGTCCTTAAGATTTCGGGCTCAATTTTTGCTCCAAAGAGTCAAATAGCAAGCCCTGGTCCCTAAGATTTTGGGTTCAATTTTTGCTTCAAAGAGTCAAATCGCAAGACCTGGTCCCTGAGATTTTGGGTTCAATTTTTGCTCCAGTCAAATCCTTTTTTTGCCTTAGATAGGCGGGTCTGTGAAGGTGCAAGATTGCGCCTAATGAGCAACTTGGTGAAAATCCTTCTGTTAGATGCCAAAAATCACAAAAACTAGCAATTTTGTGAAAATCCTTGTGTTTTGGCCTTAGATTGGTGTCTGTGAAGGCGCAAAATTGCCCACAAAAATGAGCAATTTGGTGAAAATGCTCATGTTTTGTCCTTAGATAGGGGTCCGTCAAGGCGCCACATCGCAAACAATCACGAAAATATGTTTTGGCCTTAGGTAGGGGTTCGTCAAGGCGCCACGTTGCAAACAAATCACCTAAATAAGCCGGTGAAGGCGCAAAATTACCAAAAGTCGCAATCTGGTAACATCCTTATGTTTTGGCCTTAGCTGGGGGTGGGCGCAGGCGCAAAATTACAAAAAGCACCAAAAGCAGCAGTTTGATGGAAATCCTTATGTTTTGGCCTTGGATAGGGGTCCGTCAAGGCGCCACATTGCAAAAACAACCAAACTCAGGAAAATCACAAAAATCAGCAATTTGATGAAAATCCTTTTGTTTTGGCCTTAGCTGAGGGTCGGTGAACGCGCAAAATTGCAAAAAATCACGAAAAATTGAAAATCCGGATGTTTTTGCCTTACCTGGGGGTCTGTGAAGGTGCAAAATTGCCAAAAATCGCCCAAATGAACAATTTGGCGAAAACACCTATGTTTTTGGCTTTAGCTGGGGTCCGTGCAAGACGCAAAATCATCAACATCAGCAATTGGTGAAAACCCTTTTGTTTTTGGCCTTCATTGGGGGTCCGTGAAGGTGCAAAATTGGAAAAAGTCACCGCAATGAGCAATTTGGTGAAAATCCTTATGTTAAGTTGGGGTCCCTGAAGGAGCAAAAAAGGGGAAAAAATCCAACAAAATGAGCAATTTGGTGAAAACCCTTATGTTTTGGTCTGAGATGGAGCTGTGTAAAGGGTCCTTCCGAGTCCTTGCTCAGAAGACTTGTTCCTTTTCAATCTTCAAGGGTTTTAAAGAATGTAAGAGATTTTTTCTAATTTTAAGGGGCCTCTGTGGCATATTCGTTAAGTATCAACAATCTTCTTCTGAAAGAACCCTCCGAGTTTTATCTCCTGAAAAGAGGAAAAGGAAAATGCTAAGCGAAGCGTTCACTCATTGTTTTCCCCTAAATCCGATCTGAATTCACTAGATCTTCAGCGAATATGGTTTGGAATAGGGTTAGGCTTAAGCTTCAGCCATAAGGTTCGCGATTCTCCCCCCTTTCCCGCAACCTCGTCGTGCCCAGGTGCGTGGTTTAAGAATCTAGAATTAATAAACCTCAGTGTCCGGCGCAAAACCTTAAACAACTAAGGCTCATGCGTGCGTTTTGGTCTTAAACGTTAAAGGAATAGGTTTAGGAATAAGGCTATGTCCCAAAACTAAATAAGAAGCATGTGTAAATCTTGGAATTTACCCTAAGCCTTCGTCGAATACGCTGTTTAGAAATCTAAACCTTAAACGAGAAGGGTTTATGAGATATGTATTTGTGAGTATTGGGGATGATGTGTGTGTGAGAAATGAGAATTGTTCTGGGTGACCCTTTGGGAAACATTGAAATGACAACCCATGTACTTGCGAGCAAGTTGGGCTTGTGGGAAGGCCCAGAACCCAGATACTTGCTCACAATATTCTCGCTGGATCGGGGTTACATACAAAAACCCAATGCCCTCAAATCCTAGTCTTACGGTTTGAGGATTCCCGCCCTTTCCTCTCCATTTCTCTATGTGATATACAATACATATACGATACATACCTACAAGATGTGGGTAGAAATTCTAGCTGCTCCTCGTCGAAAGGAAAAAAGAAAATATCTGGACAGACTTGAAGAGAGAAGAGAACGATGGAACAGCAATGAGAAGCAAGAAGGATAGCCAAAACAGTCGATATCATGTTCCCTTCATCGTTTGTTCTTTTGTCTTCGGTTTGAGAGGAGCACGTAAAGAAGAGAAAAGAAGAGAAGAGATGGAGACTGAGGGGAGGGGAGTTTCTTCCTCCTCTTACCTATCAATTTCTCAATAAGATAAGAGAGAAGGGCTCTTGTCCATTCTTTGTTGTTTGCCCCCTGCAGTCTCTTCCTCTCTCGCTGAACGAGAAAAGAAAAGAGCAAGGGCCAGCAAGGGCAACGAAAAGAGACAAGAAAAACTCCTTCCTCCTTTTTTAGCAGTTCCCTTGAATTTCCTAAACGCAAAAGAACAGAAGACCTGGGAACGCAGGAGAGAAAGAAAGCAAAAGAGAGGGTGTAAGGGCTCTCAGCCCTGCTCTACGGGGGGGGGGGGGCTCCCTTCTTGCCAGGAACAAAGCAATCCACCCTGCCCTCTTTCCCGCCCATTAACTTCTCTTTTCCTTGTCCTCTTGTGTATTCATTTGTCACGTACAAGAGAACAAAGAAGAGAGAAGAGAGAGGAGGCTGTATTCTTGCATGTTCAGCTTTTCTGCTGTAAGAAAAGCGCTAAAGGAGTGGGACAAGAGTGAAACTGGCACCTTGTATATGTATTTGTCTTTCTGTAACGATAGACTACAGAACAGGGATAAGAGGGGAGAAGGAATTTCTTCGCCCTGTTGTATGCCCAAAAAGAGCAAAGGGAAGACTTGTTCCCCAAACAGTCTACTGTTGTTTTCACCCCACATTCTGCAGCGAAGCAAAGAATCTCTCTTTCCATCTCGTCTTATCCATCTGCTTCTCGTCTCGAAGAAAGGGACAAAGAAGAGAGAGAGAGAGAGAGAGAGAGAGAGAGAGAGAGAGAGAGAGAGCTGAGAGCTGAGAGCTGAGAGCTGAGAGCTGAGAGCTGAGAGCTGAGAGCTGAGAGCTGAGAGCTGAGAGCAGAGAGCAGAGAGCAGAGAGCAGAGAGCAGAGAGCAGAGAGCAGAGAGCAGAGAGCAGAGAGCAGAGAGCAGAGAGCAGAGAGCAGAGAGAGAGAGAGAGAGAAGAGAGAAGAGAGCAGAGAGAAGAGAGAAGAGAGAAGAGAGAAGAGAGAAGAGAGAAGGGAGAAGGGAGAAGGGAGAAAAGGAAGGATAAAGGTAGGAGATGATTTTTCCTTGCGTGTTCATGTTGCTACTCTGCATGAAGAGAGCTGAACAAGATCGAGAAGCGAGGAGCGGGAGTTTCTTCTTCTTCCTCTTATGTATCCGTTGTTTTTTCAAGCATTCCTACTGTTTCGCTTCTACTGTGTCTTCCTCTCTCGCTGACTGAGACAAGATTCTTAAGATCAAGGACAGCGAAAGGGACAGGTAAACCTTTGTCGCCTATCTTTTCTGTCCCTTTGAATCTCCTCAAACCATGAACAGAAGACATAGGCACGCAGGAGAGAAAGAAGGCGCATGAGAGCCAACACAGGAAATCAACCCAACATGTCTTATTTTGCCAGTAAGAAAAGAGAAGCACCCGTGCGAGCTCCTTGTCGTTTTCTCCCAGTTGCCTCTTCATGTCTTCTTGTGTATTCATGTTTTCGTCTGCAAAACAAGAGCCAAAGCATACGGAAAAAGCGAGGAGGATGAACTTCTTCCCCGTCTCTCTCAATAACATAAGAGAGAAGCACTCTGGTCCATTCTTTGCTGTTTTCCTCCTACAATCTCTTCCTCTCTCGCTGAACAAAAAAGAAAAGAGCAAGGGCCAGCAAGGGCAACGAAAAGAGACAAGAAAAACTCCTTCCTCCTTTTTTAGCAGTTCCCTTGAATTTCCTAAACGCAAAAGAACAGAAGACCTGGGAACGCAGGAGAGAGAGAGAGAGAGAGAGAGAGAGAGAGAGAGAGAGAGAGAAAGCAAAGAGAGAAAGCAAAGAGAGAAAGCAAAAGAGAGGGTGTAAGGGCTCTCAGCCCTGCTCTACGGGGGGGCGGGGGCTCCCTTCTTGCCACGAACAAAACAATCCATCCTTCCTTCTTTCCCGCCCGTTAGCTTCTCTTTTCCTTGTCCTCTTGTGTATCCAGTTGTCACGGGTTTAAGAAAAGAACAAAGAAGCCAGACAGAGACAGACAGAGAGAGAGAGAGAGAGAGAGAGAGAGAGAGAGAGAGAGAGGAGAAGAAGAGAAGAGGAGAAGAAGAGAAGAGGAGAAGAAGAGAAGAGGAGAAGAAGAGAAGAGTAGCGAAGCGACTTGAAGAGAAGAGAAGAGAGAAGGGAGCGAGATTTGTGTGTGTGTTCTTGCATGTTCAGTTCCCCCACTGTAAGAACAAACTGAACAAAGAGGGAAACTAAAGAGGAGGGATGCTGAAAGTAGTGAATGAGCCTCAATGGGAAAAGGTACAAGAAAATGCAGGGAAGAGGAGGCGAGGGGTCCTTACCGAAGCTTGGGTTCCCACGGCGTCCTCTCCCCTAGAGCTTAGGGGTAGGTCTTTGGGGTTCAGTGCGAAAGAAACACACGGTGTAGTCTCTCTGTTTCGCCTCTAGGGAGGTAGGTAGGCTCTTGTTTTATTATATTTCTTGTTTTTCGGGCTTAGGGTTTAGGGTTAGGGTTTAGTGTTGGGGTTTTGAAGCAGTCTTCAGAGGAGCGTGATGGCCCTATTCGATAACTCTGTTAATCGTAGCAGTAGTATAGGCTAGTATGAAAACAAAGAAAGAGGTCAAATCATACATAAAGGTTCCTGCCTCATATATATATATATATATGATACATATATACTGTATACGATGGCGAAAAGTTACAGTCTGAGCTTCCTTCGCTGGCATCGGCTGCCATGGCGGTATCGGAGGCGGAGAATTCTGCTGCAGCGTCTCCTTGAAGGTGCTGGCAGCATCCTGTCGCCACACAGAGAAAACATTTTCGCGTGGCAACCTCTAAGTCGAGTCTGCTAGCAGCAAAGGCAAGTGTGCGTATGCGTGCGTTTGAGGTGTGTGTCTGCGTGTTGACAACATGGTGTTCGGAATTTATAGGAGGCGACATATCACAGAAAAAACATTTGGTTTGTCGGTGCTGGACTGTCGACGTCGTCAGCCATTGTAGCAACCCGAAACATTTAACTCCTGAAGTCCATGTGAGCCCAAAACCCCAAACCCTAAATCCCCGAAAGGATATCTGGCCCCCGTTCAAGTCATACTTGTAGCCTCTACGGGGGGGTTGAAGCACCCTGAACTTCCAAACTCGCAGACCTGGATCCTTTCAATCCCTCACCTCCATGCACTGCACAACCGCTTAGGGATATGAGGGTTTTTGCGCTTGCTAGGAACATCCGGGTTCCAAAAACCTTTTTGGGGAGTGGGGTCCCGGGGCGGTAAGGGGCTCCCCCCCCCTCTCGAAATTCATGACGTCGCGGGAGGGGGGTCGTTCTCTCATTGATTTTCATACCCGCGGTCACTTTTTGACCAACACTTGAGAGATTGATAAACGGCAAGCTCGCCAACCCTCCACGGAGCTAGCTTTCGTGCCTGACTACAATGACTACAAGGAGAATATTCAAGTAGAGATGCCCAATGGCTCCGTAATTTCCGTGAAAACAACGTATGCTGTGCCAAAAGAATGCATACTTTTCAGGCACAGGGAAGTGATTGGACTGTCGATGGCTGTAGAGATCTGGGCTGTCCTTGGCCGGATACCTTTCCTGTGGTGAGCTTTGCGTTGCCTGTGTAGCTGATCGGGTATAAACCCAACACGTAGAGTCACGTGAACATTTCAGAGTCTGGGGGTGGTTCTTTCGATCCCGGCTGCGTCAGCGGACGCCGGTACAAAACCTGAGAGAACGATGACAGCTCACCAGATGCTCAAGTCAAGCGTGTCCGGCTACGTCCCAGCCAAGCCACAGCGCGCTTCTTTGGCTCAGCAGGCTTGGCTTTTGGCCGCAGTGTTGCTGCCTCAGGCGTGTCAGGTACATCTTCGGGCTTATCGATCGGTGCTGGCGCCAGCGGTGCCGGCACCGGCGGTGCCGGTGGTGGCGGTGCCAATGGTGGCGGTGCCGGTGGTGGCGGTGCCAGTGGTGGCGGTGCCAGTGGTGGCGGTGCTGGTGGTGGCGGTGAAACTGGTGGCGGTGAAACTGGTGGCGGTGCCGGTAGTGGCGGTGAGGGTGCCGGCGGTGCCGGCACCGGCAGTGGCGGTGTTATCGGCGCCGGCAGTGGCGGTGTTTTCGGCGTCGGCGGCGCAAGCGGCGCCAGGCGCCTCACTTCCGTGAGGCACATTGCCGCAAGAGCCGACAGTCAGATGCCTGGGCTTCCAAGGCCGCGGCCCGCCCTGACTAGGATCAGCCTTGACCTCAAGGTGGCTTGTCAGACTTTCGCTGCTGCAGATAGACCTGGCAGTGACCTAGCGCGACACATGTCCCAAGGCCGGAACAGTGGGAGAGTCAGAGGACACGGCTGCCTGCATTTGAGTAGGAAACTGCCTGCTGGCCAAAGCACCGCATGTACACATACCAATATGGTCCCGCACGAGAAGGGATGTCGTGTCAAGAGGTCGACTGGGTTGAGCATCATATTCCGGGCAGCTGAAGCACAGCGGACTGCACCATCGTTGAGCATCGTTCACATGGTTGAACCATGTTGAACCTATGCGGACCTATACGCGGGCTTGCTAGCTTTGCCACTTTCGAGCAGAACAAAAGCTTGAGCATCTACTGTGTGTAGCAGAACAGGTCCTAGTGGTAGCAGGTCCGAACGGCCTAGAAGGGTGCACCCCAATGGAGTAAGACCTCCTCCCATCTGCCAGCATACTTGGTGCCCAAATCAAATTGTTGCGAAACCGGTCTGTGCCTCTGCCCAATGGTGACCCGAAACTCTACAGCAAAGGGGTCTGGAGAGGTCTAAGCAATCATGTTGGTGTTCGACTTTCAGAACACGCCCCCGAGTTCTTCGTATGGAGAAACATCGTCCGTGCACAGTCATGTGGCTCGGGGAAGCAGAGCGCACAGCCAAGGCCAGTCAACTATAGCGCAGGCTAGAACATTTCTCATCAGTTGACTTGGCCAACCAACTTCCACCGCCCCCACGTGCTCATGCGCCTTCTCATATCTTCTCATACCCAGGTTCGCTATCAAGCTCACGAGGAAACTGCCCAAACGTTCTTGCCATGCCTGCTTCTGGTTCTCCTGCTTCCGGAGGTCTTTCAAGACATGTCTCCAGGCTGCTTTCAGCCCTTCTTGATCAGGAGCCTGCCGCATTACTGTGGGAAGTCATGGCAAGTCCATGGAGGTGCTTCGTAATGTAGTTTGCAGCGCCTCCCAAACAATCAGGTCTTCACCGCCTTGCTGCAAATCCTGTCGTTTCGCAACGCAATCTCATGCACATTTCTGAAAGCCGTGTACGCATGACCGCAGGTCCTGCTCCTCTTTGGCCCAGGCCCACGCATCTGTCAGGTCTGATGAGTCCCCCACTTGCAGAACATCCCATGCGACCTCGACAGCACAGAGCCGTGATGAGCTGACTCACAGGCGCACTCGGCACAGCGTACAAGTCTCGTTGTGTGTATGTGGCGGGCAGGGAATCACAGTTTGCTAAATAACAACGCCCTTTTGGGTACATTTACTTTCTTTCTCCTCTCTCATGTCTGTTTTTTGGTTGCCTCCCACCTGGCTGAACACTCTTATTCTGCAGTGCAGGGTACCAGATAAAGGGCCCATGAGATTCATCCCTGAACCCTAAACCCTAAACCCACAAAGTTCCCCCTAGGTGCAGCCCAGGCCTTGCATTGTGTCGCGGGAAGCCTCGGGCCCCAGCTGCAAAGCACCAAGGGGCTTTAGGGCTTTCAGGGCTTCGAATGGCTTATCAACATGTGTGACAATCCTCAAACGACCCCATATCCTTTTAGCTTGGAGGGTAGGCACCTTGGAATTGCCCAAACCTTCCAGCCGTTTAGCACGCAAACATGTCTGCATTTTTGCACACACCGCACTTAAGGCTACAATGTCACTCCTGTACGGCAACGGCATGCAACATAGCCCAACACGATGGTGTAATAGACCATAGCGGTTTTTGCAGCGAACCCTAAAACGCTTTCGGTGTAGTAGCAGTTTATAGAGGCGAGCTAGCATACATAGTCGCAACTAGTTTCACTAGTCATTGTTGCTGTTGCTGTTGCTGTTGTAATGATGAGCATGGCTACTAGAGTCGTTAGGAACTTGTGGAGTTGAGTCTTTTCGTGTACGAGCTTTGAATCCCACACAGCTTGGAACACTGCTGATGTTACAGCTGAGTTGTGCTGTAGTTAAACCCTTTGAAAATTATTTATGAGTAGGTTCCCTTAGAATTAAGGAAGGGAAATTTACAAATGTCCCCAAGCACAACCCAGACAGAGGTAGGTACTGGTATGCAACCCCGACCGCAACGGACTCACGCAACTGCACGCTGTCAACAACACAGTCAATCCAAATCTGAGCCGAGTGCAAGGGCAACACTACATGAATCCCCTAAACCCTAAACCCTAAACCCTAAACTCGGAGGCAAGAGTCCATCGAAATCCATCAGAGGTATCCTTACATCAGTGTCAGCACAGCCGCTCTGAGAAATGCTGCATCCCGAGGTTGAATCAGCTGATTTTGCTACTCTGTGCGAAAGCACCTCCATGCTTCTGCCCAGTCTCCTGCGAGAGCTCTTCCTTGATGAGGTGGCTGGTATCCTCGTTTGGGTCGTTTTTCGTACGAAAGCGCAAAAGCAAGATTGATAATATGACCGTGCCTCCACGGCCCCATACCACTCTGCAGTTTCTGTGTCCTCATTCAGCACAGGCGTGTTTACAACAGCGTGGTGCAGGCTATCATCGGACAGCTGGCCACTGCTGGCAGCACGCCGCCATAGGGGTCGAACACCTAGGCGGTCTAGGAAAAGGAATTGCGATGGAGGACAGTTTGGAAAGATGACGTGACGCATCAGAATTCCGAACTCTTTGCTTCCTCGGTGTCAATATCAGCCGAGTGTGCCTTCATGAAAGCTTATGTACAGACAGCTGCCTACGGCCCAGGAGGCAGCCAGCTTCCTGGTGTGAACAGCCCCGCGTGTTCCGTCTTGGAACGCGAGGATGGGAAAACCAGCTTCGGTCTCCCCATGGGCCTCAATCGGATTCAGTGTCATCTGCGCTATCAGAGCCAGACGACTCAACCGCGGCCTGCAGCACCAGGATCACAGGGGTGACAGGTGGCTTCAGAACTCCAGACCTGCACACGAAAGCCCGAAAAACCGAGGGCAACCACGCCTCAGTCACATCCTTCAGCTTCCCACGCCACGTGCGAGGAGAATGGACGTCTTCTACAGTCTTGATGCCTTCCCAGCTTTGCGAACTACCACTTGAACCCTGCTCACGCTGCACGGTGGCTTGTGAGACATGCCACTGGGGGCTTCCGTAAGGGAATCCTACTATTTGGGGGGTCTATTGTAGGGCCCCCTTTAAGATCGTAAACTCCCTTAAATCTTGCTGTCCAAGCTTCGGAAGAAGTGGTCTAGCCGATTGTCCAGAAACCTTGAGGCCATCTCCTCGCTAATGAAGTGCCGCACATCCTCCAACAGGAGCTCCTCCATCTCCTCCTAAGCAGCCACGGACACATGCACTTTGCAGACCCGATGCAGCCTGAACCGATCGACTTTGACCAACTCGTGATCATGTGTGTCAACAGGACGACGGAGCCAACAAACACTTTCAAACGTCATTCCCAGTGCTCCGAGCCGATAGCCCCGCTTCGAGAAACTAAGTTTCCAGCACCCTGTCTCGCCGCCACGCTTTGGAGCGCTTCCATGTCCGCGTGGCTGAAGGGCTCCCAGCCCATCTTCTTTACAAAATCCTGCGCAGCCGGGAGCTTGTGCTCAGAAACATGTACGTGAACGGGCACGTAACATGCAACAAACGTGAAAGGCCAAAGGCGCTTGCAACTTGGCTCGCCTCAAGGTCGTCGACATGCAACAAGGCGTGCTTGCTTGGACCAGCTGCCCTGTGAAAAGACTCCAGCAAGACTCAGGATGCTTAAGCTTACCAAGGTCTTCACTTGCAGCATGGGCTTTGTGGTTTAGGGTTTAGGGTTTAGGGTTTAGGGTAGCCTTTGTTCTCCGGGTGCCTGTAAGCCCACCGAACTCGGTCTTTGTCGCGCAGTCTTCGCTCCGCATCGTCTAGAGTTCGCTCCCATTGCTCTTTTGCCTCCCGCTCTTGCTTAACTCACTCCCACCATATGGGGCTTCCGAAAATAGGAGTGCACTTTTTGGGGGTCCCTTTAAAGGGATTCAATTCTATTTCGGGCAGAAAAAGGGGCACCACCTATTTTGGGAAATGCCCACATCATAACCATAACACAGCATGCAGATGCTGCCAGCCTTGAGTTGTTGTTGATAAGCTTTCTTGGCCTCGAGGTACTCGGTTTCCACCAACTCCTGCCAGCTGCACCCGGCCCGCCCGACCTGCAAGCAAAAACCGTAGGCCTGAGCTCAAGCTGCCTTCTCCTGCTTGGTGAGCTTCTTGCCCTTGACCAGGTGAGACGAGCAGGCAGAAGATACCAGCGCGCAACAGTTGCCAAGAATTGTGGGGAACAGTTGGCCAAGCCTTGGCGTTCAAATGGGGCACGCCCCTCTCATCGAAGCCGCTCCATCTTCCGATGTGTTCACCTTGGCGAGAAGCCCTGTCCAGATCATGCCGGGATCATGCTAAGCCCTTTCTAAGCACGGACTGAACAGGCTCCCGGCAACACCTGAAAGCGGGGCCTTCTAGCCCTAAACCCTAAACCCTAAACCCTAAATCCTAAGGCGAGAGCCGGTCTGAAAGTGCAACTTGGCCTCCTGGGCCTGCACAGACAGAATTTCTGTGCTCTCTCTGCACCACAGACGGGCCATACTTTCCACCATCATCCAAGAGTAAGGCCAAGGAAACCCACAAAAGGCAGCTGCTGCTCCGCTCCAACCGACAACAGTTCCTAGTCTGAATTACCCTAAGCCCTAAACCTAAACCCTAAACCTTTTTTTCCATCTGGGCTGGGTGGGGAATGCCAGAAAAAGCAGAAGCCCTAAACTTTAGAGTGGCGCCAGTGGCGTCTGAACTGTTCCTTTGGCCTCCGGAGGCGGGCAGGCTGCGATATCATCAGGATCCTCATCCTGGTACAGTGAGTCTAGGAGCCAGATGGGGGTTTACGGTAGTTACGGGTACCTTTATAAGATCCTGCTATTTCTCTCTCTCTCTCTCTCACTCTCTCACTGCCTGCCATTGCTAGTATTTTCTACATTAGGGGTCCCTTCTTATCCTAAAACCCCAACTACGGATCATGCGCATGTAAGCACCTCCCGAGCGGCTCTGCCGCGAGCTGTCATGGCGCGAGGGGACAGATGCGTAGGCTCTTCCCTAGCTGCACGCCATACGGCCGTTTTACTCCAACTAGACCAGATTCTGCTGCTTCTGCGTCAAGTGCGGCAATTGAATGTAGCAACGAAGTGCAAACACCGAGATTTCGCTGGAAGTATCTGGAAGTACTGCCAATCTGTCAAACAGCCGTGGCGTCCGAGGACGCAGCTGCCTGCTCGGTTTCCATAGCTTCTTGCTCTTGAGGCACCTGCATGGCGCCACCGCTGATCCGTACTACGCTGCTACAGGTTGGCCACATCGACAGCTTATGCTTTCTCACACGTTTGAGGAGGTCGCGCACAAGTTTCAACTCGAGGCTACCGATGTGCCAGGCAAAACTACATGTAGGAATGGCCAGCAGGACTCAGGTCAGTAGGTTGTGGGTGCCCTTCAAAACTGGGATTCTGCTGCATGCTGCTACTGGGTCATGTAAGGGGTACCACAGTTCGGGCAACACGCATACTTTGGTATAATGTTTCAGTCAAGATGGCAGCAGCAGCAGCAGTTTCGCGGTGCCTCATCCCAACCTTGGCGCTGAAAAATATGGTTGCCACTCACCCCTAAGTACTGTTGCATTTCAGTCCACGAATACCGCACGAAACAAAGACAAGGGACTCATGTAGCGGGCTGCTACCAAAGCGCCGAGCACGCCACAAATGCCATTGCACCGTGGTGCTTGCCTTTTTTAATTAAATTACAGCCGCTACGTTTTCTTGCAGTGGCTGCCCCATGCTGCCTTGGTGTTTGCTGATGATGGGAAAGCACAGCCGCAAGTAGTGGGTTCTGTGACTCCACCGTGTTCAAGCCCGGTCCTCTGAAGTCAAGCGCTGGTAGTTGAGGTGCACTTTCAGTTTCACATGGCTTGGTTGGCAAGACACTGCTTGTGTGCCATTTGGGCCACTCGAGTGTGCAAGCGGCTCTTGCGCTGCAACCGTGAGGTCAGTTGTCAAAACTAAGGAGCCTTCTTGCGTACCCTACTGCATACAAGGCTCAGTATGGTCGCAAATGCTTGTGGTCACATATAGGCCCGCGTGAGCCGCTTTAGCCTTTTTGAGCCGCGCTGCTATCTGTGCGCCTATAGAACTGCATGCTTCTGACCGCGCCGTTTGGCATCAGGGAAGCGTGCGCAGAAGCTGCCCATACTTTGGGGCTTTTGGTGACACGCGCTCGTTTGGCTGCTTGATGATCGAGATCCGCCCTTCTTTGCGGGGGGATCAAGATCAATGCCGCCATGCATACATAAACTTGCAGGGTTGCTTGCGCGCCGCAGGTCGCAACCATGCCATACAATGTCAACGTACTTGTACTATGCTACGAACATCTTCGCTCGTTGCACCCCGGGTGGGCAATGAGCGGGAAACCGCAACTTCATTGAGGTTGCCCGCCTTGCAGCACATCTCTAGTTTTTGAGCACTGCATTGCTCAAAGCGCAGGATTGCCAGCTCTCAAGAAGACGCCCGCCTCATCCGCTCTATATCGTTGTTTGCGCCAGCCTGCGACGGCGGAATCTCAAGCGAAGATTCAACAATCAGTGTGAGACAATGTGACTATCCGTCAGCACTCCCTCCCTATCGAGGGTTGGCAGGTGTTGGCGGGACGGCAACACAACTTCAAAGCAGGTACATGTTGGACTCTTGCTGCAGCTCAGACGAACTTCGACAACAACTTGCAAAGGTCTGTTTTCTGAACCCAGTGGCTTCTTCAGCTGTGAGCTCCATGATGCGGATCGTGCTCCGTATCTAGGTCCAGGGTCCATCTGCTGCTCATCGATAGGTGTCGGGTATACAACCTCAAACTGGATGGAAAAGTGGGCCGCGCATGGCCGCGCATGCTCGCAAGACCGCCCTGTGCACACTTTTTGCGGTCAAGGCACATGTCTAGATCGCCCTGCATCCCTGCCTCCTCCATCCAGCTGCAGCACGAAAGTCATGTGGCGCAGCTTCTCCTGAACCACAGAGGCGAACTACTGCTCGGGCCCTGCTGGCCCGATCGACACGGTGGCATCTCCTGGCCTTGTCCGGGGTCCAAATGGCGATAAAATATTCCTGAGTGCATGGCAGGTGACGTGCGGCCATGGGCAGTGTGTCCACAGCACGCTGCCCTGATCGAGGCATATCGAACCGCCTTGCAAAGATGGCCAAGCGACTCCCGGTTCCAGTCGCTCGTCTGGCAACTCCTGAAAGATGTGCAATCACGTGCAACAATGTACAACATCGAGTCTCTTTGTTCTAAGGCCCCCTTCCTCGACGAGCTCACGCATGTCCGACATGTGGCTCTGAAGCACTTTTCGCGGCTCTCGATCAGGAGAGAGAGGGCCATAAAGTGCAAACTGCAGCCTGGGAAGAGCACAAGTTGGAGACGAGAAGGGCTGGACCTAGCACATGAATGCTTCCCAGGCTCATCATGTACTCCGGGGTTCCTGGCACATACCAGTGCACACTTCCGCTGGCGATTAGACAAAAACAGCGAACAGCATGATGGCTCGCAAGGCGCCTTTGATCTTGTGGTCGCTCTGAATAAGGCTGAGAAAGCCTCCCGCGGCCGATTGCACCTTTAGCCTGAGCAGCTGGTTGCACATCGGTGCCCCGATCGTTGTCAGTCTTGTCCGAGAGATCGTCCATGACCTGCTGAAGAAGGCCACGCCCACGGAGGAGAAGTGCTTCAGAAAGTCAGCATCGCTCATCCAGAAGGCCCCGTCGTGCTCATCGACCTCAACTTCAAAGGCTGCCTTGGTTCTGTCGGTCCATAGCGGGCTCTTGTCACTCCAGTCGCCCGTCCACTCATGGTCACCCCAGGGATTGCGGAGACGAAGAAGTCGAATCCCGCATGCCTCGCGCACCGTCAGCAAGGTGTAGGCATGTCCAGGCACGAGGCCGTCCAATGGAGCTTTACCAGCTCCCTTTGTGAGGTTGTCGGTCCCGCTGGTGCCAGCCACCATGAGATAGCCGCTCATGTCGAACTTGTTCCTAAGCTATGCGACGTAAGAGTGCCGTAGGTTTCGACTTCTCACACTTTATGTGGCGATTTGACAGCAGGAATTTCTCTCCCATCCGAGTTGCAGCTCTTGAAAGAAGCTATCGGGTGTTGTGAATCCACTGGGCTGCTGCCCTTTGAGCTGGTACCTGGACTGATTTTCTATACTCTCCTTAGAACCTTAAGAAACATAATAGTTAGTTTGAATATCCTCTTGGGTTTTGTCTAAACAAAAATACAAAGTAATAATACCCAAGGGGGATGTAGTTTTTTCGGCACTGCGAAAGACAGCACGCGCCCTCGGCTGAAGCGCAGCTTGAGTGGCTGCTTCCCGGCCACACCCAGCAGATCCATCAATGCCTGATACCTCAGGTCATCTCAAGTCGGTTGCTCCATTTAGACTTTCATTGGGCTGCTTGGGATGAAGCTACAAGATAAACCCTAAACCCTAAACCCTAAACCCTAAACAACCCTAAACCCAAAACCCTAAACCCCATGAAGCCAGAGCGCGGGAGTCCACCTTCGATTTGCTCGTACGAGCCATGGAGCTTGGCCCAGGCCTTCTCCAAGAGTGCGACCCACAGCTCATTCACGGTGGTGCCTGCGACTCAACTACACGCAACGCATGACTCAGAAGGGTTTAGGGTTTAGGGTTGAGGGTTTAGGGTGAAAAGGTGAAGAGGACAGAAAGACTTGAAGGGCATGAAAGGATACCTCACATTGTGCAAGAGCTTCTCTTGATAGTACCACCCTCGAGCTGCAGATTGCACACTGCGGTGTCAGCTTGAGCAAGCATTCTTGGAGGTTCATGGGTACTTATAAATAACCCTAATTCTGACTGTACTTGTTTTTTCCCAAGTAATTCTAACTGCACTTGCAAGCCCCCCTCAAGTGCCCCAAAGTAGGTTACAAGTTGATTTAGAGTTCGGCTTAGAAAGTACCCTCATGAACCTCCCAGGCACAGCAAGCCCTGCCTTCATTTTCAACGTTCACGTGGGCATAGCAGGGCTTCCCCGTGGTCGGCGAGCATGGGATCAGGTCGTCAATGATGACTCTGGTCAGCTGCCCATTCCTAGGATGGCCCTTAAAACCCTCAGAAAAATATTCCTGAATACGATCCTCTTAAACTCAGTAAGGGGAAAATAGAAAAAATGTCCCAAGGGCCTACCCAGATTCTTGAAGCACACGACTTCGTAGACGCCCACGCTGCTGTGGTGCTCGCTGCTGAAGAGTCCACGTATGAGCTCGGGCTGTTCAGCCAGTGCTGCCAAGGCGGCCAAATACCAACAGTCACCGAGTGCGCCCTGGTGTATGTCACATGGAACGATCGAATCTGAGAAGACGCGGATCTCTCCCTTGCAGAACTCACTGGGACGTTTCCAAATGATGCTTGGATGATCTTGGCTTGATGGATCGTTGAACAATGCGGCGTCGTCTGGAAAGAACTCTGCGTCCACAAACCTTTGTCCAGATCTGTGTGCGCATGTAATTAATGCTTAACACAACGTGCTCCAGCGTTGGCATGCGAAACCGTCCTACCGCTCCCGAAGTATTTCCAGATTTTCTTTCTGCAGTCGGTCGGCTGCGAGATGCCTCGCTTTGAGCAGGCCTCCTGCGTCCACAACAGAAAAAATAGACAATTGCGACCTGCAACATGCACATCTAGCAGAAGCCCAGGACTAGCCCCCCACCTCAATCTTGGCTGCTGAGCCGAGTTTGGATCCAACGATGCCCAAGGTTTTGAGGTTGTTCGCGATATCATGCCGCCTCTCACGGAACCAAATCATGGCGCTCACGGTTGCAATAGCCGGCATTCTTTCTTCTCACGTTGCTTAGTCCCTAAACCCTAAACCCGAAACCCTAAACCCTAAACCCTAAACCCTTGAGCAACGGACTAAACCCTAAACCCTAAACCCTAAACCCTAAACCCTAAACCCTAAACCCTATCCCTTTGATCCTTTTGCAGTTTATCCTGGCCTTTTCACCTCCGCGGCTGTCTGTTGCTGCACCAGCTTGCGATCTGGTGGTTGTGGCACCCAGGTGAAGTTCGTGCTAAGCCTCAGCCACAAGGAAGGCACCCTTTTGCCACTGGGCTCAGTTTAGGGTTTAGGGTCTAGAGATAGAGCTGACACCCATCTATCCTGGCTGACCGAGGAATCTCAACCAAAACCCGGAAACCCAAACCCACAAGGACCGGGGAATCTGGGAATCTGGATGCTGCAAAGCTTCACCATCTTCCTTTGGTTCGGATCAACCTTCACATGTCTTTGCATATACCCCTGAACCCTAAACCCTGTTTTAAAGGGGCACAACCTGGCACAAGCCAAGACTGACTCTCTTCGCCCGGGTTTAGGGTTTAGGGGTACTGACTCCTGATTTGGATCCCACGCTCGGCGCTGCTTTCTTATCTCTCGCTACCTCTCGTTTTGGGTCCAGGTTGTAAGACTGTAACAGAACCTTTTTTTGAAGCTCCGGCCTGCCCAATTTGACAAAGCTCCACCTCCGAGCCAGCTGGCACCCTCACCTTAGCGTGGAAATCGGCGTACGCTCAGTTGTCGTTGGACAAACTCACGTTGGCATATAAGAACATCCAATCCAAGGCTCATTGCAGGCATTCGAGGTCTTCTTCCCGGGTGGAACCCAGAATTCCTGCAGGATGTACGTGGGGGCACATTGGCATCCAGGGGGGGGGGGGGGCTCCCGCTACCTGGTGGAGATGCGACGTGCTCAACTACAATGCTATGCGACGAAGTGAGGCTCCTGTAGTCCTTGGTTTTGGGGTTTAGGGTTTAGGGTTGCCTTGAGTTTCAAACCTAGCTCTCCAAACGCGAAGCTTTCACGGTCCAGATTGACAGACTTCGAAATGTCCACCGTGAAGTTCAAATTGGCGAGCTTCTTGTTGCACAACCGGAGTTGAAAGCAACTGCGTTTGCGATCATACCGCTGCATCAAAATGACGCCTTCCTTTGTTCTTGGAAGATTGCTGCTCCATGCAAACTTTTAACTTCAGTGGCTAAGTACTTAAAGAACCTTGTACAAAATCTACGTAACATGCATAAACACACACACACATACACACATCTAGGATAGGAAAGATGGATGAATGCAGCAGTGCCAAGCCGCTTGTAAGACCTGCTTCTTCTCATCGCCCTTCTGTGAGGACTCAGCATGGTCTGCCTGGCCCGAGGATCCTTGGACCGGAGATTTGCTCATCATTGGCTCCGGTTTCCTTAGCCGAGGCATGGCACCATGAGCCCCTAAGATTGCCCGGCCAGCACGTCACGGGGTTGACTGGATGAAGCCAAGCAGCTCTGCGTGTGTGTCGTCCAGATCACCTGCTGCGCAACGCTGCTAGGGCAGGATAAGCATAGGCTTGGGCAGTGGCAAGTCGGTCTTTCTTGAATATGTTTCTGCATCCCACGGTCGCATGGGCTACCTTTGAAATGGAGGATCCCCCTAAACAGCACGGTGGCCTTCACGACCCTCTCTGGCCGACCCATCAGGCGAGTGGAAGGAGATCGGGCTCCTTGGTCGCGTCATGAGCTATGAACAGCCCAATGCGCTAATTGGAGGAACACGCCTCAGGCTTTTGTTGGGGGTCCCCATGATGAATTCAGATTTAAGAGGGGTCTCGGGCTGTTTGGACGAGGCCAGCGGAGTGGAACCGGATTGCCCAAAAGAAGATGGGTGTTGCATTCAGTGCGGCCGCCCCAAGCAATGTTACAAGTTATAGCTATTCTTACGCTTATTGCATTCGTACTATTCCTATGTTAAATTGTCAGACTGTTACTACACACTATTCTACGAGTGCCGGGGGTTGATCAGCCCAGGACCCTGCATGTGGTAGCTCTGTCATGACCCCTTCCCTCAAATCACAGCCATTCGTTGCAGGCCTTCACCAGCTTTGTTAGCTCAGCCGTATGATCTGAGACTCGCTCAATAATTGTGCCATGGCAGTCCAACGACAAACAGCATGCGTTCGGGTTTAGGGGAGGTTTAGGGCTTTCGGGATTTCGACCCTCACGACTAGCACGCTTTCAAAGTGGTGTAGACATTCCCCCTGATACGAAGAGTCCTTAATAGGGATTCTAGTAGGGAGTACTATAATCCCGATTAAGGACTGTAGTATATTGGGGGACATCCCAAGTTATCTTGCAAGGCCTATTCACGACAACCAGCTCGAGTGCAGCACAGCCGGATTGGGCTAAGGCTTGCCCCGAGCACCCAGTACTATAACAACTATGACTATGTTTTCCTGTGTGTACTCTTGTTGCTGTCATTACTATGACCAGGCGAAAAATACTCCAAAGCCCCCCCCCCCCCCCCCTCCCGATGCATCCAGCGGCAAGGGCGGGCTGTCGTCTTCCGGTGGTGCTTCTTCCACAGAACCCATGTCTGAACCGTCTGAACCAGAACGTGTGGAGGATGCGCCCTTTGTAAAGGAAAGCTGCAATGGCGAAGGTCCCGGCGAGGAGCTTCCGATTCGTGTCGTCACAGCGGACGATGGCCTTAGGAGTCCAGCATGCGCACAGCGATCAAGGACACGCCTGGTGTCCATACCCAACCCACCCCCCCAAGCCCAAAAGGGACTGCCCTGCACCCAAGATGCTGGCAGATTCTACGATTCAACAGGGAAGATCGCGGAGTTGGAAAGATAACTTTTTCTTGTCGCGCACGCATGTGCACTTTGGAATACACAGGTTGGGGAATTGTCAAGAGCATCGTTGATGTTGAAATTTTGAGAGTAGCAATTTTCACGGTCTCGTATGGTCTCGCTGCAAGGTGGGTCCCTGGTTTGTACCACGCCCGCCAGGGCAACACGTGCGGTGGGTTGTGATCGGTTTCTGTAGCTTGCACAGCTCTCCGGCATCCTTCGCCAAGGCAACTCCGGGTTGGATGATGCGGACTGTCCCCTGCGCGAGTTTGTATTTTAAATGTCCCTTCCCGCTCCCTCCCCCTCTGCTCAATGTTTCGCAGCATTTCCCACCCCCGCTATGAAACAGAAATTCACCGAATCCAGATGGGGGAGGAGGTTTCAAATACTGGGGACAGGGATGGACAGGTACTACTACGAGCAAACAGCAAGCAACGCAAAGCCAGCCACCTTAGGGTTTAGGGCTTTGTGCTATGGCGGACTCTCTCCACGCACATGCGGTATGGGAGACTGTCACCTGGGAGACCCCGCAGAAGCACGCTCTCTTCAGGCGGTGCTAGTCTCGGTGAGTTCAAGTCCTCCTCCGGCATGTCGGGGCCACTTTGATGGCTGGCCGACCATGGATGGCCCGAGGAGGCAAGCCTTGTGGCTGGTGCAGGCCTGAGCTTAGGTGCATAGGGTTTATAGGGTTCATAGTTAGGGTTTATGGGTTGGGATGTTCCCCCCTATACTAGCAGTCCTTCATCGGGATGATAGTACCCCCTCGTATAGTCCTTTTAAAGGACTGCTAGTATAAGGGGGCACATCCCAATTCATGGGTTTCATGGGGTTTATGGAGTCAAGGCAGGCTGCTTAGAACTCGAAGGCAACATCAAGTCTGTGTAGGCCCTTGTGTTTTGCACAATTCCAGCGCCCCAACATAAGGGGCTACTGTACTGTACCCCGAAGCCTCAGCGAAAAGCAAACAAAAGTCCACCCGGCATTTACACAATGCGTCCTCAACAGGTGAAGTAACTGTGCCTTTTTGTCTGGGCCTGCGTGGAAGTGCCTGGGGGATGACACGCGACCCCGGAGTTCGAGGAGCATCTAGACAGAAACAAACCCTAGCCGATGCGGCAACGCACCTGCTGAACAGCTGCACATCCAACTTGTATGAGCTTGTATTGTTTGAGGGAATGGGGAAACGGACTGAGCATCTGGCGGGTCGTCCTCCTGCGGCGCCACTGCTTCTCTGGGTGACTTCAGCTCTTCTGGCGCAAAGTGCTGGGGCGCCCCCGAGAAACTCACCGAAGCCCGTGGTGCCGATGCAGTGCCGGCAGTGCCGGAGCTTCTGATAGCCGCGGGACGCTGCAGCACCGGCACTGGCAAGGTGCGGGTGGGCCTGGGTGCGACCAGAAGTTCCCGAGGCTGCATTGCACGTTCCACAGCAACGGTATGATGTGCATGCTATTGGTGCTTCTGGGACATGAAGCCAAGCCGTGAGCCGCTACTATGCCATATGCAGAATCGCTGTTTAAGCATCCGGCGTGTCTTCCTCTGGCGGCGCCGTCCCTTCTCGAGGAGAGTTCCGCTGTAAAGAGCTTGAGGGCGCGCTGTCCAGATATCTGGACTCCGACCACGGCCTTGAGGGCCTTGCTTGGAGCGTCGACGTCGTGTCCAAAGAGCTGCTGGATTGCAGGGTCGGCTTCGGCGCCTCTGGCCTGGGCTTTCGAATCTTTCAAGAGCCTATGATTCTTGCGCCCTGATCTTGCTGGGGAGGACTTATGGACCGCCCTTCAAGCTCACTCAATCTCACTCACAATGCGCCTCCGTTCCCCGGCTCCAGCTGAGAAAATGGTTCATGTACCTGTTCCTAGACATCGCACCACGATGCTTGCCTCCGCCAGGCCGGGATTTGAGAATGGAGGACTTTTCTCAACGTTTCAGATGGGTGCTTTGAGGCCACGCTACCAAGTTAGTGCACGAGCTACACCGGCCTTTGCTTGATACTTCTTTTCTGGATCCATGAAGGCCCTGAGGTAAACACGCTCCATCCGCTGAGTTTAGATGTTCGCAGACGGTTGAAAGAATCGGGATGTCTCAACCCCTCCGCAAGTGCTCCGCCATGCTGGGATATGCCAGGTTTAGGTTTCCGCCATCCCGCAATTTGTTTTTTTGGGTTTATGCTCTCTCCAAAAATTCTCCCCCCCCCCCACCCCACACCCCTTTTCCCAAAAATTACGGCCTCAAAAGAAGCTCAGGTCGAGGCGGGTCACGTAGCGTTAACATTACAACCCCGCCCCCCCCCGCCACCCCATACACCATATACTATCATATCGCTACAGTTCATGAGAATGTAATATTCGCGGGTAGGGGGACTGTAATATCAGGGGGAAGGGAGTATCCCCAACAAGGCCCCCGAAATGAAATGAAAGCTGGCAGGCTCTCCCTTAGACTACCAATCCTTCAAAGGGAATTTATACACTACAACACTGAACCCTAAAGCCTAAACCCCCTAAATCAGGACTGTTAGTCTAAGGGGGATGTTATCCCCAAACATGAAACCACAAGGTGCTGCTTGAGGCGCTGCAAGCTCATCGAAGTCGGTGGGCTCTGGGAGTTTTGGGAGCGGCCGAGTTGGCTCAGCTCCTGCACTTGATGCGGTTTAGGGTTTAGGGCTAGGGTTTAGGGTTAGGATTTAGGGTCTGCGGTCATTCTTCAGAAGGGCAAGCCCCCCAGGTTTGGAAAACCCCGGAAATTTCATAAATTTCTTCACGTGCAGCGGCACCTGTGCGATCTCCTGCTGGAGTTCATCCACCAAGCGCCTCTGATCCTCCAACATGGCCCGCATGCGCCGGCGCAGGACTTGATGCTGCGTTTCCGCCACGGAGATGGAGCCCTTTAGCCGGCTCTCCGTAGTCTCCGAACTCTCCAAGGAGCGACCCATTTGTGCCTTGAGCAGCGCATTTTCCTGCTCTAGCTGGGACTTGCTGTCGCGCAGCTGTTGGCACTCGAGCTCCAGGTTCCGAAGCTTTTCGTGAAACTCTTCGTCGCTGATTCTTGGCATTGGCAATCTCATTGTCATACCGTCGCCTCCCAGTTCGGACCCCTTCTCCAGGCCTTCGCGGGATTTGTCTGTTGGCAGAGACGCCAAAGCAGCTTCAGACAAAATCTGCATTTGCCCCGGAAGCACCAGCTGAGTATCCATAGCGTCAGAACTGTATGCTGCACTTACCGAGTTGCCCCCTGTGTGTCCCACCTACCGTTTACAGGACGCAAGGCATAGGTCTCTGTTTCTGCGGGTCCTTCGGGGTCCCGACACGACCAGCTACATCTACAGCTTTACGACCCCACGGCTTCCCGTAGCTTCAATATCCGTGGACATCAACGACCCTGTGTCTCGTGTGCTAAACAAAGCCTGCTGCCTTCAAGAGTCAAGGAGCTTCAAGGAACTTATCAAGGTGCTTCATTGCTGCTCTCTCGCTGGCACAGGCACAGACAAAGCCTTGCAAACTTTCTTCACAAGATCGCTAGTTGCTGCATCTCGTGGAGATTGCAAGCAAAGGATGCAGCAACGCTACGAAAGCATTGTCCGACTATCGGACACATGCCAGTGATCGTCTCGCAAGCAGCTTCCCAGACCCCTGGGAGGATCCAAAAAGTAGATGCCCTTAAGGGTTCCTAAACATGACCATGGCCTTGCTTGAGGTTCCGGTCAATAACTGCGACAATATGCGGTCACGCCATGGCAGGGTCGAAGCGCAGGATGCTCAAAGATTCTTGACTGTTTGTGGGCAGTTTTTTTTTCCCACCCGTTTCGCATGCGTGGGCAAGGTTTAGGGTTTAGGGTTTAGGGTTTCGCCACCCGCACTGCGCGCACACAAGCACCCGCTCCGCAGGGATAGGGTTTAGGGTTTAGGGTTTAGGGTTTAGGGTTTAGGGTTTAGGGTTTAGGGTTTAGGGTTTAGGGGCCTATACGATGTGTAATGGTTTGAGACGGATGCCGACGACCTGCTCCAGTTCCTCACCAGAAGTGTCTCGTCTGGCGCTACCTGGCACATCCCGATAATGACAAAGTCCCCACTTTGGCCGCTGCCCTTTTGCATGGATTTCGTCCAGCCACATGCGAGGTCCAGACCAAACTTCAGAGCTCGCCGGAACTGTCTTAGACAGTGCCGAGCACTTTACCTTTGCTTGTGAGACCTCAAGAACCTGTACAGGTATCCCAAAGGATGCTAAGCTCCATCGAAGGTGCTGGACAAATGGTGCATGCTCAAATTCAATTCTGGCCAGAGAGTTTACGCCAGCCCATAGCCGATGAACTTTTCAAGCCTGCCTCAGCCAGATCTGAGCTCTTCAGCTCCACTTGCGAAGGTCCCAGTGTCGCTCAGTGTCGCTAAGCTTGGAACAAAACTTCTCCCAGGTTATTGTCCGCGACCGTGCAGCATCCGATGCCGTGAGAAACCGAAAGACGATCTCACTGGGCCCGAAGTAGCCTTACCAAGATTCACTCACGCCAATCTTTAAGGAAGTTCCAGACAAGTATGCCCAATGGCCCAATGCCGTACGGGAAGCGAAGCCGCCGGAGTGATTCGAACCACGCAGTCCGGCCCAGGCTGTCTTGGAGGTCGATGTCCTGCCAAACCGATTATTGCAAATGCCAGTCCACGTGTCATGTGCCCCTTCCTAATTTGGCATATATAATATATAATATATACTATATAATATATCATATATAATGTATAACATATAATATATAATATAGTATATACTACATCGTATATAATATACCCTGTGCGAGATTGTCCAGCGCACTCCAGGCATCGGCAAGGGAGCCATATATGCGCATCAAGTACTGCCTGAGCGGATTGTGCCATATGATGCCAGTGCTACACAAAGCAGAGCTTCCAACTGCTAGCAGCTGGCACGCACTCCGCGATGGCATGGTCAACCTTGCACAGCAACTAAAGCCGCCGCACTAGGCTTGAGTCGCTGCATCACGTGTGCGAAGGGCTACTGTGTATCTACGGGGTGAAGCCGAAAGTAGCTCTCGAACAACAGACCATGTTCTCGAGCTGCTGCGTATTATCCATGCGCGAGAACCGGCGGTAGCTGTCTCGAAAAATGAAGCGAGGAGCATCCTTCGTCAGCTGCTGGAGTATGTTCCAGTCGCTTCTTGAAAGCGTGCCATGCCCAGAAGCGTTCAGACATCGAAAGATTGCCAGCATTTGCTCCTGCCGTGCATATACATTATATGATATAAATAGTGTGTATTGTGTGTATATACATATAGCCACAAGTAGTCTCAACACGTCACAACCTGGTCTCAGTGGAAAGCAAGAATCGGCACGTCGCCTTCATATCGTGATCCGAGGATGGGTTCCTAAACTTGCGCCAGCCAAGATCTTCCAGTCCCTGTTGAAGCTTCCCCAGTCCAATCTCGCCTTAGAGCACCGTGGCAATGACTTTCCACAAGGCGTTTAGCTATCCACAACGATCATGCTTTTGATTCGGTTGAGGAGAAGATCTTCTGACCTTTCCAGTCTGAAGGTCACGGAGTCTGCAGCCAAGATGGCCGTTTCCGTCAAAGCCATCGATCGAATCAAACGCCTTGTTCAGGTCCAGCGCACTCTGCTTCAGCATCCTTGGCGGTTCCAGATTGCATGCGCCACAGGATTACAGCGGAGGTCCCTGCAGCAGACCTGCGGCCTGAGCCAGGGGCTTTCTGATATTTGAAACTTTGAATCCAAATCTGAGCAAGGGGGTTCAACTTTTGTGCAGCTGATACCTCTTGGGCAACAATGAGTCTGAGTCCGACCCGGTAGTGTTGTCGCTCTCTGCTAGAAAGGTGCAACAGGCTCGCGATTTGGTCCTGCGTGGAACTTGCCATTGGGTTGTCTCAAATCTGTGAATCGTGGGCTTGCAAGGTGACGGACGCTGGCCATGGTAGTACAGAGCAAGAGAAACGCCGCCGCAAGATCGGCCATTTAACTGGAGGACAATGGAGATCTGAGGCTTGCATCGAAGGTGCGGGAACAAGGTGTGGAAAGATGCTTGGAATTGGTCGAGTTTGGATGGTCGCGGGTGTTGCTTCCTAAGGTGTTGTGTGTTCTGGAGAGCCTATGGTGTGACAAGTCTGTTGTCTGCTTGAGAATTGCACCTTGCTCTGCTTGACAAGCCCTGGACGCTGTCCAAAACCATCTTGTCCATTTGACCCATGTTCAGTATATCAAAAATGAGCAGTGTGCACAAAACCAAGCTCCGGTCCATCCTGGGCCGGAAAGGAAGTAACAATGCCCATATGTACTGGCATGCAGACGAGAGGCAGCACCAAATCGATAACCTCTGTAGGAACCTGCAGAAGCTGCAGGTGCCGGATTCTTCAGCATTTGGGCTTCGATGATTTGGCATCTGTTCGCAAAAGTGACGGGTTTCCATTCGGTTGAAAGCTAAATCGCATGCTTGACAGAGTAACAAGGCTAGAGACCACGGAAGCCTCATTGCCTCATGTCTGTTTTGAAGGGATTTGGGTTAGCAAGTGGAACTATTTACAGCGACGGCTGAAATGATGTTGTCGCCTTTTGTCGCTGAGGCTCGCATCGCTTGGCTACACTCGGAACTACACGGATTGCAATTTGGCGGAACGCCCATTAAACCATCCTCGAACCATGAGTTGTGCAGCCTGCATGCTCTCACATACTGACAGGAAGTAAAGCCCCAAAGAGAGGTAACGTGATGGACCCTTATCAGGGTCTAAGCCAACAAAACAGTGAACCCGACAAGCTCCGACAAGCTCCTTCCGCTGCAAAGAGTTGCCCGGTGTTGCGCCATGTCGCATCCGGAGCCCTGAAAGCCCCGTAATCCTTTTGAACCGCTTGTAATTTGGCCACCCGCCTAGTTTCGACTCTCACATTCGCACACGGCAGGCAAGGCTATCAACATTACCATGCCATCTGCAGGGCAACTCCCCTACTCACCACCCAAAACCCAAAACCCTAAACCACTGCTCCAGCTCTTTTGTTGGA
The DNA here is from genome assembly GCA_905221605.1 of Symbiodinium natans. Lineage (NCBI taxonomy): Eukaryota > Dinophyceae > Suessiales > Symbiodiniaceae > Symbiodinium > Symbiodinium natans. The sequence continues at coordinate 255,886 of CAJNDS010002732.1, read as the reverse complement.
GCAGCTGAAAGCCAAAGGCCTCGATCATGTTGGTCCACCAGCTCACAGCAGCCTCCTTGACATCCTGCCGTGGACAAGTCGGGTCTGAAGAGAATGTGTGCAGCGAGAAAAGCACTAACATCGCGCTGAAAAGCGATAATACCAGCTGAGTCTCCGAAAAGTGATAAGACTTGCACAGCTGCTTGCGGAGCTCGAAATTTCGTTGCCCCGGCGCGCACACATAGCTGCACCTCGTAGGCTCTATCGGGGCAAGTCATGTTAGGTCTCGCCATTCAGCTGCGCGGCTCTCTTGTGAAAAATGCAGAAAGGTAATTTTGCATTTCGGATTGTTGGGATGCTCGCGCCCCTAAGAAGGCTCGTGCCATCACTTCCCACTTGTGCTGGAGTCCAAGCAGCTTGAAGGTGCCACCTTGTGGAACACGATCAAGAAACTCCTGAATGGGGAGGGATGATAAAGCAATCTCGTCAGGGGCCTGTACGAGGTACTCTTGCGAGATACGGCTCTATGCACTTGGTACATTAGTGCTGTTTATTCAGGGCCCAATAAGAAGTATATGAAATTAAGGGGCCCGTAATGACATCAGTGCTAAGTTTAAAGCGTGCCCAAAAGCCCTAGTATAAAGATGGTTTGGGGGTTTTTGCCCGTGCGAAACAAAATGAGACCCATGCTCAAGGTGAGAGCCAAGAATCCCAGCTGCGAGGTATCCCCATCTTCAGGGGATCAACCGTCCCATCTGGTAAGATGTACCTGCAACATCAAGCAAACTGCATGTGTAGCTGCATGAACCATGCGACCATCTGCTGCCCTTCTCCGGCGTTGGCATGTTGAGTGGGAGTTCGAGCTCTCCTGGTCTTACTCTTCTGCCCTTTCGGTCCATTCCGGCTAAGGCACAAAGGATGGCGAATGTTGCCTGCGTTCTCTCGACCAGACAAGGCCAGTAAAGCGGTCATGCAGACTCGCTCGTCGTGCAAGCCGAGGTTCAACCTGGGTTGCTGCTAAGGAAATGATCATTAAGCTACCATAAAGGGATTTGTAGTAAAGAATGTGGTTTCTTGTGGCAACATCATTCAGTTCAAGTTCCTTTATCTTTACTAATAATGAGAAGAATCATGGAAATCACAGTAAGAATAATAGTAATTATTAAAACAATAACAATAATCATAACCTTTCTACCTATATATATATATATATATATGTATATCTGAACAGCAGCCCGGCAGCTGGAATTGCTCAAACTCAGGCTGAATGTACGGGAAGGTTCTCGCAAAGCCAAGTCTGCGTCTCAGGGCCAGCACATCCGAAAAGTCTTCGAGCTGGGCTCGATACATCTTGGCATTTTGGGGGTCCTCAATGCTCGCAGAAGATGCGGAGGAGCACTGTGCTGACTGCAGGCTCCGGAGCAAAGCCATTTAAAGCTAAGCAGCGACAAGCCGATTGAAGAAGAGGACGAAGATCTCTATTCTGTCTGAGGGTTCTGCAAAAGTCCCCACCAGCACACGAAGCTGCCTTGCGCAAGAATCACCCTACACGATGCGGCATATGCTACATGTAGGCGCCCTGCAACGCATTTCGCTGAACTTCATGAACCAGCGTGGGCGCTTAATAACTTAAGTTGGGTAGGGATCATGAAAGGTTCCGAATCGGGACATACCCAATTCGCCTCGGCTTTTGGCCGAGGCCGAAAGTCTAGAACAAGCAGACCCTGATCTGGTCCCCGACCAGAAATTCTCCTCCTTCCCCTTCTCCTGGGACCTTCCCGAACAGCTTGGAGGAGCTGCAACCCGATGCCGTGGGCGGTTTCCAGGCTGTGGGCCCCCCTCCCACAGAAGCCACGCCCAGGAAAACATCAAAAACGCACCTGCTGGACCCCCCTTGAAGTCCTGAACTCATGACGTGCGTGCTGCTGCACCACCTGACACATGAGATTTGTCCACCGGAAAGAACGTTCTACCTGCAGGGTGTGCCCCTCCATGAGCTGCATTGGGCCAGCCCGGCTGCAGGTACAACCCAAACAGCCAACGGGGCTTCAACACCGCAGCAAGGGCTTCAAAGTGCAGAATAAGCGGGGTAGGTCAATTATGCCGTCGTCGCCTTTGGATTTCCATGTTCGCCAAATGCGAAACTGTCGTCGCTGTTGGACGTCTGGGCTCACATGGTCTCGCAATGTTGGGGTCTGCCGTAGACACACCCCGACACACCCCGTATGATCGTGTCCGCGGTAGTCTGAACTCGCCTGCCTGCAGCTTTGTTTCAAGGCTGGCTGTGGAAACACGCGGAGTCCATGCTGACAGATGTAAGGGGTTTCAGCATGTTTCAGCTCATGCCAGCACCCAGCACCCCCGAAATATCAGAAACACTTCACACCTGGCAATTCCCTCGACTTTAACCTAAACCCTAAACCCCAAACTCTCAACCCTAAACCCTGAACTCTGGGCAATCGCTCTGGCCTGGATTCGATGCAGAAATGCTGCGCTTGGCTCCGCAAGGCGGCGACTTTGACATGGGCAGAACCTGAGCTACTACTTGGAGGTTCCGGGTGCTTAGTAGCCGAATTAAAAGTGTACATATAACCCTATTATAACCGTATTCGGATACTTAAGGGGCTTAGATGTGGGTTAGAACTACACTTATAATGGGCTACTAAGTGCCCTGAACCTCCAAGTAAGGAGGTGAGCACACCTTTGCATGCTCCGACCGCCACTGAACCACCATTTGCAAGCCGAAGAACAGGCTGGTTGGTGAACCTTAGCAACCGAATCAGCACCAAGCACTACTGCTTTCATTCGTATTGCTCTTCTTGCCACTTCCCTTCTTACAAAGGATGCGAAAAAAAACAAACAGTTCCGAGTTATGCCATTTTCTGCGACTCTTCCTCTCATTACTCGTATGCTGGAACCATGAGAAGAGGTGTTCAGCTGCCACCGGGTGGCAGCCTCTAGAATCTGCTGGAAGGATGCCCAAGTGATGGCCTGCTCACCTTTCGGAGGTCCTTGCGAGCTGACATAATCCAGCCTGAGGCGAAGACTTTTCAACTCACATCTCGGCAGTTTAGGGTTCTTGCAGCTTAGGGTTTAGGGTTTCGGGTGTCTGGCTGTGTGGTGTTTAGGGAAGGTCTTTAAAGCAAGTTCAAGAGCTTAAGTTTTGAGGGGTCTAAGATGGTTCAAGGGAGTTTTTGGGGGGGTTTTTGGGGAACGCAAGCAAGCCGCTCCAGCTTGTCATGGCCCGGACGCTTCCAGTCTGCAAATGCCAGCGTGGAGCTCCTCAGTGATTCATCTTGACTGGAAAACATAGGAGAACCGGATTTCTGATTCTATGCTTCTGTATTCTTTTAGGCCCAAGTGCTGAATCGGCTTGCCCTGATAGAAGGCATTCCGCGCGTGAGAGCGGTTGCACTCAGCTGAGATATCTTCTCTCCCAAGCCTGAGTCTGCACAGCGGAAAGGACTCCAAAAGCGAGTCAGATCATGCTGCTTGCTGCTAAGGTACCGCTTGTCCATCATGACTCGGCGGGTGCGGAAGAAGAGAAAGAGGCAAAAAGAATTGTATGCATGTTGCAGATGCCATTCAATGATCGCACGAGTCTTGCGGAATGCAGACATGGAGCTCTCCCACTTGTCAAGAAGAGCAAGCTGCTCCGCCACAGCGAAATCTGCTCGATTGTCCTGCAAGACCCTAAACCCTAAACCCTAAACCCTAAACCCTAAACCCTAAAACCCTAAACCCGAAACCCTAAAGCACAATGCCACGCTGGCTGAAGATGCCAGTCCAAAGCCAAAGTGTAGTGGCCCGTTGGGTTTCGCACGGTGAAGCGGAGGAGCCTCAACAAGGCATAGTATATTCGTGGTAACATATCGTACAGGCAGAGCAGCCTTACCAGGTTACGTGCAGCCCAAGTATGACCTGAAAGGGGGGTTGATCTAAACTATGGGCCTCTTCGGTACCTGCTCTCTATTCATTTTTGTGGGTTAAGTATAAGTAGGTCTTCCCCTACACCTCCTTGCAAATCAGGCGACCAGGAAACATGGACAATTTGTGAGAAGAAGATGAACAATGCAACGTTCAACCACGTGAAAGAACTGTGACATTGGTCGGCCGTGGCGATGGGAGGCCGGGAGCTAAACTTCGAGCAGGCCTGAGAAAAGTGCGAACAAATGGTGACAATTGTGAGCACATTGTCAAAAAATGAAAACAGTGTGAAACATGTGAAACTTGATTTGGAGAAGCATGGGCGGCATAAATCAAAATGTTTATTCGTATTCTTTTGTGTCGAAGAATGTTGTCATATTGTTTTCATGTTTTGGCACATTTTTGTTGATGCGGATGTTGTCCTAACATGTGTAGGCAGCGATGTCTACATAAGCTTAGGGTGCCCGAAAAGGCCCGTCGATCAGATCAACCCTTCAAACACATCACCGCAGGCCTCACTCTAAGCTGGGCACTGTTTGAGCTTCAAGCGACACGTGACGCAATCCAGCGTGGTGGCGTACATTCCTTGCGCCACATAGTACCTCATTCAATGATTTCGACTTCGTATTAACTCATCATAGCCACTTTGGCAATAACAACATTGAGCTATAATTCAGAATCAGAGGAATGATGCAATCGTTAGTTGCCGACAAGGAGCGAACCGGCTTCACGCAGAACCGAGGGAAGCAAGTTCATGATGCAAGGTGCCCTGAAGAGCTGCGATGTCCTTGGGGGTCAAGGGCCGTGCTGGTTGTGCTAGATGCTTTTTTGCCCTCCGCCTAGCTGAACTGCACGTCCACACTGAGATGTTTGGGGTTTGGGGTTTCCCTCGCCCTTCCCGCGATCATCGATCTGCTCTGGGGATCAGGCTCCGCCAGCACTTTCAGGTGCTTGATGGTGAGAACAAAGTCGAAACTCAGTGCCTGGTGATCAGGCATGAGGAGCCCTGTGAACTCTCACACGCAACAAGCACAAAGTGTCAAATAAGGGGGTTTAGGGTTTATAGGGTTTGGGGTTTAGGGATGACCGCCTTCAGAAGCGAAGCTTGCGAATGCTGGAAACCATCCAGTTCCACAAATCGGCCAAAAACCGCCGCGGCCTGCCGTGCCATGATGAACCTAAAAGCCCTAACCCCTAAACCCTAAACCCTAAACAAACTGACATGAAGGGATTGCAAGGGCGTCTCGAAACCTGCACTCCGCACCTTCTTGGAGTCAAGATGAAAGCGTGAGAGGCTGTAGAACCCTGGGATGCTCTCTTGGACTCCAAGCATGCTTCGCGTTACCCCAAATCCATGCCCCATCTCCCCAGTACCCGTTCTGAGTGTCATCGACGCAGGATGAGACCCCAAAGATCCAACACGCTTAGGCTCATACTGCTACATTAATCTATTCATATATGAGTTCTTAGATAATTGTATTATTGTATTTGTGTATATGTTAATTTATGATTCTATTATTATAATGGCATATTGCTATTTTCGTATTCTGAGAGCCACAAGAACTCTGAAACACTAAGCCAAAGGCAAGCGGCGGTTGATTACAAGGCTAAAGTCCGAGTCCACATCCTTGAACAAGGGCGACTCGAAGCAACGCTCCTCGGGTGCACCCCCAGCCTAAACGACATGAGCGCTTGACTCAAGATTCTTAGTATTCTCACGGTTATTCTTACCGTTGTTCTTGTGGCTGCTCTTATAGTTACTTTTTATGGTTGTTCTTATGATGATTTAAGACCGTTTCCTTACGAAATGCTTCTTAATTGCTTTTCCGCCATGACTTCGTATTTCTCGTTGTCTGAAGGTGGCATGCCAATGATCTGCCGTCGTCAAAGGCACAGATTTCTGAAGCGCCCTCCAAGAATATGACACTGTTGCAGCCATGATTTTGCTTCTTCTCTGTCCGGTTGACCACACATGCATTTGTCAAGATCGCTTTGCCAAAACTACAACTCTTGGGCTCCTACACAACATGTGCTACCAGTGCATCTGCTACCCTGGCATGAGGACCATGCCGATTATCATGTGTGCTACCAGTGCACCCGCTGGCCTGGTTGTTGCGGTGTCTGTGGCGTTTGTGTTTGTGGCGGTGGCGGTGGTAGTGGTGGTGGTGTGGCCGCTTGTGCTGAATCCCATTGCCAAGCTGCCAAGTTGAAGCTCAATGTCACCTCGCCACTGCTTGGCACTTCCCACAGACCTGTTGATGATTGGCTCTTCTGCATTCTCCTACTTGGAGGTCCATGGGTACTTCCCGCATCCACAGCCTGGTTTGGGGAGCGAAAATCGGGCTGCAACTACAGTATTGGGTTGCAAGTACTTTGAACCTCCAGGAACCGGTGTCGCTGGCGTAACTCCCGCCTGCTTTCTTCGTCCCGTGGACAAAGTCGCCCGTAGAGCTTACCTGGGCAATCTTCCCCTCCTCCCTTGTGAAATCATGCCATCAGTTCGTCTGCCGTCATTCATGCCAATCAGTTGCGACCGTCAACACCTCCGAAGGTGCCAATCGAAACCCTTCGGCAGACTTGTACAGCATGCGCAGCAAGGATCTGTGATACCTGAGGAAGCTTTGAGAGCAGCTCAAGGTGGATAATAACAATAATAGTAATAAATTATCATCATAATAATAATCATAATAGTCATAATAATCATAATAACCAGAATAATGATCATGATAACAATAATAATATTCATAATCATACTCATAGTCATAATAAGCCCAACCTTCCACCCTTCTAAGCCGCGGCACGGGCGATGCAATTGCAGGCTGTAGGACCCGGAGCCGGGAAGGTTGCCTTGGCTCCACACGATAAGCTCTTTCACGGCTCCGGCCCGCTTTCACCACGAGGGGTGTATCCTTTAGGGTTTAGGGGTTTAGGGTTGGGTATCCTTTAGGGTTTAGGGGTTTAGGGTTTAAGTATCCTTTAGGGTTTCGGGCTTCGGGGCTTAAGGGTTTAGGCCAACTCAATCCATTCCCTCCCACCCTCTGCCAACAAGCATCTCATTGCAAACACTTCATGATCGTGATCAGCTGGCACCTGCTTCCAGTGCAAAGCACGCGTCAAATGAGCAGTTGTAGAATGGCTCAAAACATGGACCTCGCCACCATAGCAGCCAGATGTATCATAGAAGAGTATCGCGTTCCTCGCGTTTGGCACTCTCTTGGCGATCATGCATGCTTCTGCCAGTGAGGGCGTGCCGATGCGTGCCGTCTGCAGATCAATCTCATGGCTTCGGCCAGGAAGCGTTGTTGATGCGACAGCCCTGAGAACTGACCTGCTGAATCGTAAGGTGTTTTTGATGCAGGCGGTATGGAAACCTGCAACCTCTCTCACTTTGTAAGTTCAAGCTCATCTGCTGGATTAGAATCCGCACCAGCGGGATTACCTTGCCTGAGGCCACGAGGCCCCAAGGGGTTGTCGGCCAGATGCAAGTGCTTGAGCTGCCTGAGAGTCACAGGTAAACAGCACTTCCGCTTATAATGTGAGGTATGCAGTAGGAATATCAACTCCTGGGCATAGAATGCGGGTGCACGAGTTGTTAGCTTCTTGAAGCACTTGCCAAGCGTCTTATGATTCTGCAGAGCATCCTCCAGGATGAGGGCAGAGCGAAAGTTCATTCCTGGGATATGTTTTTTTTTTTTTTTTAACAGCCCTTCACTCCTTTTCGGGCGAGCTTATTAGGGTTTAGGGTTTAGGGTTTAGTCCTGTACCGTGCGATTTCGTTACGCCAAGCCGCTGCTCATGGAGAGGTCGAGGGACGTCAGGGCGCTGTCTTTCTGGAGTTGCTCCAGCAAGAAATTTACCTTGCAGCTGCAGAAGTTGGTGGCACCCCTCCCTCACTTCCAGAGCCCTCTCCGACGGCAATATTAAATTTTCCGTTGATGAAGCAAGCTGCTGGCACGGAGAAGTTGTCAATCCCAGCGCCCGAGCAATTGCAGACGTTGAGCTTCTTCACCTCATGCAGATGCTCAAACGAAAGTCATTGGCCCTTCTGGGTACTGGGCAACCAACAGTAAAAGGGGCGACGGATCGCAAAATGAAATCAGGATCAACCAAGTAGTGGTAGCAGCGTAGTGGTCGTAATGAAAAATATGTGATATCTAGTAGTGATAATCGTAGTAGTAATCGTAATCGTCGTTGTAGTGGTGGTGGTAATTAGGAGTAGCAGCAGTAGCAGTAGCAATAGCAGAAGAAGAAGTAGGTAGCAGTAGTAGCAGAAGTAGCAGTAGGAGCAGTAGTGGCAGTTGTAGCAAGCCAAGAAGCCAAGGTTCCAGAACACCAGGATAGGGCAATGGTAGGGCTCTTCAAGGCGCACGCGCCCGCAAGGTGCACGCGGCACTCGGGCGCGTCGAGGCCGCACACGGGGTCCCGTTTCGTACGCTCGGAGGCTTCGGGGTCCCGAAAAGTACGGGGTCCATGCCTTGCCACCCAACATCTTCTTTCAGGGTTCTTCGATTTGGTTCATAGAGTTTAGGCTTTGGTTTAAGACCTTTTGAGGCTCAGGGCTTGCTACCCAGCAGGAACTTTTTTGGCTACCCGCCTCGCTGCCGGTAAAGGCGCACTGCAGGGAACAGCACACGTTACTGAGCTTTGTCGGGAAAAGTTTGCCCGCTAGCTGGTCACGTTTAGCGTTTAGGTTTGCCGCCCAACATGAGCGTTTAGGGATGGGTTTGCCATCGCCGCCGAGGACCTCCGAGCCCAAACGCACGCACAGCGCAGGTTTCCGGCATCCCGCGTGCACCTTCGACACAAACCCCGAGTGCACTTCGACCTGACGCCCCCCCCCCCCCCAGAACCAAGAAATCCAGAAACCGAAAAAACCGCCTGAGCCGGGAAGAGGATGGCTCAGTCATTTTCTGATCCTGATTTAATACTCTTGTGGTAAGTTCCCCTCCCAAGAAGAGGAAAAAAAGGGTCCCAATATCACGATCTCCCGAGGCGAGAAGGCTCCTAGGATGGCCAAGGGGCTACTGCGCGCTTCGCCAAATTCTCGCCCAGGCAGCTGAAAAGCTGGGAAGTCATGTGGTTCCAGCTCAGATCGAGCTCCTGAACCTTATATAACTGCTGGTACCAAGGTGATGTTTAATTATCCTCCATCTGCTGTAAGGCCTTCAACTGCAAATTGTGGAGACGAAGACTGCGCGACGACATGCAACGACATGCTTTCCTGGAGCGAGTACGCGACATTGGCACCACTTCACCATGACAACGGCGCTACTTCTGTTTCGGGAGTCTTGTGCCTGTCACCGGGTTCCGGTTCACCCCTTTAAGCGGCCCCTGCATGTCAAAGACAACTTCTGATCGAAGTCCACGCTGCCAGGAACAACTAAGACCCCAAAATCAGCATCAAGCAAGACCTTCTTAAATCGAAGCCATCATGGTGGAATGCCGATGGTCTGCATGCTTGCTGGCTCCCGTCATTCTGACGACAGCTCCAGGTGCTTCCTTGCAGCCTGACATCTAAACGCCTCGATTGGGGTCCTGCCACTCGCCCTCATATCTCCGGTGATTTCTAGATGTAACGAAGAAGCGCCCAAAGCACTCAAAAGTCGGTGCATGCCCGTGTTTTGTCGGCCAACTTTAGGCGAGGAGCATGGCCCTGAAGCAGTGTGGCGATGCACTGGCAGCCGTGGTCAATGGGTCCATTCCTCAGCTGTGCTTCGGCTTGCCAACCACCTTGTCCAGTCCAGTGACAAGGTGCTTTGTGTAGCCTTGCGGAACTGCTGAAGTGCGGGCCGAAAAACCCCAAGGATGTTCTGCTGAGGTTGACCTCAGATGCGTGTGTGTGGGGTTTGCAGAGGGCATCAGATTCCAAGCCAACGAACACAAGGTGTTAACTGCCTGCGACTTTTTGGGCCGGCTGACCTACACATCGTACCATTGGGCCATGCAATGGTGAACTGGTGCCAAGCTGCATAAGTCAGGGTCTCTTTCTCACTGATGGCATCGCACAATGGCAGTTGGTAGCGGTGGTGCACCTCTACATGGCTCAGATCCTAAGTTGTACGATGCTGGCAGTGCACCTTCTGGGCAAGCAGTGGATTGTGCTCTCGCTGGATGTGGCTGAGGCCAAAACAAGCCGCTGAAGGTAGGAGGCGTCGTTGAGTAAAGAAATGATGCCTTAGATCGACCCTAAACCCTAAACCCTAAACCCTGTTGAACAGTCCGATACGCGCTGATGGCACCCAAGCTGCAAGCGAGACTTTGGGATCCAGCCCGGGAGCAGCCGCTGAGGCTCAAGTCCAGCAAGCTGGAAGCCTTAAGTGATGTGACGTATGAATAAAATAGCTATAATGTAACTTTACTGTAACTATAATGTAACGATAATATAACTATAACATAACTATAATGTAGCTATAATGTAAGTACTGTATATTACATCCATACTGGGAGTCCCGAAGTCCCGCAGTGCAAGTGACTCCCAAGGTCAGTTTCCGACGTTGACCTGAGGCTTCGGCGAGCCTCGGGATCTGTAAGCTGCGCAGGAGCTGTCCCAAGGAGCGGTCGCCTTGTCTCAACTCTACTGCAGGTTGGCCTCTTTGTTGCTACAGGCTTCTGTGTATCCGCCCGGATCACGGCAGGGCACCGAACTCACTGGCAAAATAATACGGGCACCAACCCGCAAATATTCCTAGTTTTGCACACAAGCTCCTCTAAAAAACCAAGTTAAGGCAAAACAAAAGTCTCATGGGTCCTAGTATTCTGGCTCGGCAGTCGATGTCGCTGCTCGATCGGCCGAGTTGCTGAGGAGGGCATTGCCATGCAAGTCCACCTGCCCACTTTCTATTACAGTGGAGAAAACCAACTCAAGTAGCCCCCGAAACCCTTCTGCATCTGCCCTCGCAGCGACAGCCCCCTGTTTTGATGCATGGGCTGAGGTCGGCGTCAGTACACTGAAACATGGACACTTCTCGCAAGGACTCGTGCTTGAGGAGCACAGATGGCCGATGTGAATGCGAATAGGACAGCTGATGCGCCACTGCCCTCTGGCCAAACAGGTCTGAAGCATAAGGTTTGCTCCGACAAGACCTTTACTGCCATTTGGACACATTGGTCAGGAACGACTTCCAACTGGGCAACGACCTGATCATCTCGAACTTGCTCTATGACATTGTCCGGAAGGCCAGACGGTACAGCAACCCGGCCCTTCAACCCGGCTCTTTTTGCCACGGGCACTCGAAGCCCAATCTCAGCAAGAGTCTCAAAAGAGGCTACAATCCCGGTCGTGGTATAACAAGCGACCATGCGAAGCCTCTGTCAAACACCTCAGCAGCACTTACCTAGACGAGGATGTGACCACGTGCAGCGACCTTTCTTCAGATTGATGCCCGACCGACCGTTAAGAGACACTAAGAAGCACCAAATCGCCTACAGCCTAGTAGCACACCAGCAGTTTAGGGACCCTAAGCCCTAAACCCTAAACCCTAAACCCAACTTTCACACACTGCGAGGATGCCGCCTTCCGCACGGCGTCGACTGTGGGCAACGTGTCCGCGATAGCCTCGGTCAAACTGGCAGCGGCATCCTTCCTCACAGGTTGCTGCCCCTAAACCCTAAACCCCAAACCCTAAACCCTAAAACCTAAACCCTAAAACCCTAAACCCCAGCCCAAATCTTCTCTTCCAAGCTGCCATGAGCTCCACATCGCTCAAGCCAAGGCGAGCCAAATCCAGATCTCGCGTTTCCCCAATCCTGCAGCAACTCCCTTTGGCTTTAGGGTTTAGGGTTTAGGGTTTTAGTGCAGCAATTACCTTCAGCGTGTGTGCGGGCCATGATGTCATCCGAGCTTCATGAAGGGAATGGGCAAGGGAGTCATCGTGCGGCCATTGCATTGCTTGAGATACCGCTCCCGAGCCGGATTGCTGACCTTGATTGTACAATATTGTACATGTGTGGGTTGATCTGGGTTCTGGGCCCATTCTGGGTCCCCATTATCATCATATGAAGGTTTTGGGGTACCATGCTTGCAGATTGGCCCCCGAAAAAGGTTCCTTTTGCTACCCTACCTCATCACCCTTGCTCTCAGATGCAGCTGTGTAGCAGAGGGCAGCTTGAGAAGTTGTGCGCTGCCCGATTTGGAGAGCTTCAAAGCTGAATCAGACTTTGTCAGTGTCCGTCCTTGGGCACATGGACAATGTCAGGACTGGATGGCTTTTTCTGGCAAACTCTCTTCTAATCTTCTGGGCTGGTGGCGCAGTGATGGCTGCCGCGACAAGGTGGTACCGTAAGGGATGGTGGTGGAGGCCTTCTGACCCTGGCACTGTGATGGTCAGAAGACCTCTGTGGGAGGAACTCTGCTGACAGTGGGGCCAGCCTTGCCAGAAGGTGCTCCCGAGTGGCTCCTCGCCCAGCAGGATCTGTTTAGGGTTTAGGGTTTAGAGGATCTGCTTTGTTTCTTCTGCGCTGTTCCGTGCTGTGACATGCCGAACGAGCACTGAAGATGCATGCTGGCGCGTCAGTCCTGCCAATGTTGCTTCTCCTTACACATATCAAGGAACCAAAGAAACAACAATAATTCATTCAACTGCGGAGCTGTTATGCTTCGCTGCAGCTAATTTCTTTTCCAAGTGACAAGGGCAAGGTGTTCCATGCGTCCTGCATGATGCGCTGGACATCTGGAAAACCCTCGCCCCCCCCCCCCCCCCCCCCCCCCAAAGAGGGGGCACTGCAAAGAAATTGCTCCATTCAAGTGGGTCATTGCTCTTGTCATTCAGGCTGCTGCACTCTACACGTTCTGTCCTTGTGATACTCATACCAGAAGTCCTCGGACAGTTTTGACATTTGTGGCTTAGCCCCATGTGCAATGTCATCTGAGAGTTTTGCGCAATTTGGTCCAGACAAGCGTCGACAATCCTCACTCTGTGCTCAAAGGTTGCTTCGCGCGGCGTTTCTGGAATGGATCCTGCCATTGAACTTTCTGTTTAGTTTGCAGGTTGCATCCTTGTGTCTTTACCCAAACATCAGGGTCCGTTGTTGATGAGCTGGTTCCGGGACACCCAGGCCCTCACCTGCAGACCACACGCGTCACGAACCAAAACCCCTCAGAACCTGAAACTAAGCCTTTCTAAGCAGTGCCTCCCTTTGCATCGTGCGGCAGCCCGTCGACACCTCTACAAAGTAGGATGCCTCGATGCCGGTCTGAGGCGATCATCTCTCAACTTCCACGCATGAAAGGAAGCCTAAACCCCAAACCCCTAAACCCTAAACCCCAAACCTAATTTACATTACTAAACCCCCAAAAGCCTACGCAGATGCTGCGACGAGGCCCATTCTTTGAAGCGATCTTTCGGTGTCTGCAGCCATCCCCCAGCCGCTGCAGGCAGGCTCTTCTTCTCCATGGTCACCGTGCGGGCAATCACCTGAAATGACTTGAAATGGAAATTGTCTATCAATATGAAGATGTACCACGTGCACTTGTTATAGGCATCTATGGGGGCTATTCAATGGGAATTTATGGGGCTATTCAATACGTTTAGGGTAGGTAGCCCCGAGGGGAGGGCACCCCGAGGGTGCGGAAGTGCGTGAAACGCTCCCAAAGCACGGCTGCGAGCTCCTCCGTCATGATCAGGAACCGGCAATCGCTTACAGCGGCTGTCTCGTCAGGATCCGGGAGCTGCAGTACCTCCACAGCAAAATGCACACACACACACACATTTTTTATGCCAAAGTCAAGAGAAGTCTGCCAAATCGCAGGTGAAGCGGGGTTGCCTGCGTGATCAACTTCAGCTCTGCACGGGCGGGAGCGACCACATCTCCCGTCAAGACGCTTCTCTGCCACCTGCGAAGTGTCGCGGACACATACTATGTACTTGGGGATGTTCTCCCATATACTAGCAGGTGCTTAATCGGGAATATAGTGGGGGTTCTATAATCCCTGTTAAGGACTGTTAGTATAAGGGGGAACATCCCAATATGAACTCTTGATGGGATGAGTCGAGTCTAGGGAGACTCCGCAAGCCAGGAAGAGGAATGCTGTCAAGGAGCATTCTGAGTATGAAGGTTCCCAAAGCAACCATGCGTCGTCTCTCGAGGAAGTCGATGACTTCACCATCCTTATAATTACTCGGTGCATCTCGTGCCCATGTGTCGCAGCACAAAGTTCAGACTTGCCAGACGAGGTGCTGTGTTGGGTACTGACTGATTCAAGTCCACAGATACCCGCCGTGATCTAAGAATGCCTTTCGCATGTCCAAAGCAGCTTGTGACTAGGGGCTCGTGTTTCAAGACTCGCAACAAAAAGCCTGCCGCAAAGGAGGGGCTCACCGTCCGACTCATGCTGGTCCCATGGCTTTTGGATGCCGGACTGGGACAATAGCTGCCAGGCGAATCTGTGCAGGCTGCGTGGCTGTTTGTTTGGATCAAGCACTAACATCGTATTCTACTGGTGGGCCTGCTTCCTGTTCCTGTGAAAACAAGTCGCTCTCAAGCTCGATGGATTGTCCTTCGCGTGGCATGTGCGGCATGCGCAGTCATTGCGGTACCGCACGTAACGATTCCCGCTACAGCTCACCGACACTTGCAGCGTCCTCCGCCCTCACCCCAAAGCAGCGGCATTGTGGCATCTTCACCTTCCATGAGTGGTGGCGTAGCCGCATCGACGAGGGCATCGTCTCCTCTGCATAGCATGTCTTCTGTCAAGCTGTAAGTGGCAAAAGGTTCAATGACAATCAATGACAGCCTCCTGCCACTTCATTGAAGAAGAACTCGGCATCCGAGTCGTCAACTGGAGCTTGTGAATTCTGACGGACTTCGTCTCCTGCATCCGACAGCACGCGTCCACAGTGAGACTCAGATACACACGACGATGATGAGTACAACTTGTCCAACCCGTCTTTGTTGTCCACAACGATGTGCGCTTTGTCTTGTCTCTACACTGGTCACAAGCCAAGCGTCGAATGGCAAGAATTCGTGAAACTCCTTTTCGCAGGCGTCGCTCTCGCTCAGGTTGCGAAGGTGTGGGACTCCTCTGTCATCGCACTCAACAAGCACTCACCAAGGCACTCAAAAAAACAACTTCCACCCTGTTCCTGGGCAGGGCGTCGGCAAGTAGTATCCTCAGTGCATGCTTGCAGTTTGCAGTGCAGGACATGACGGTTCATGCCTTCTGCCTTCCAACGGAAGATCACGGTTTAGGGTTTAGGGTTTAGGGCATATTCCGCTCCAAGCTTCGCAAGCTCCTTTCGCTGTTTGAGCCAGCTTGCAGCCATCGCTGTCTGCAAAACCAGGGCCGAGGAACGAGGGCGGCATTGATGGCAGCTCCGGCCAAAGTCTAGAGTTTTTTTTTTTTTTAATTAGGGGTTAGGGTTTAGGGACAGAAACGCGCTAGAAGTAATTACACAAAGGTCACTAGGTTCGCCTGTACCGTGGTTCTTCGCGCTTGAAGAAAACCATCTGCACTTCATCCCGGCATCGACTGCTGTTCAATTCCCATTGCCTATCGCTCGGACTGTGTACCCACAACCATGCACTGATTTCCCGCGATGTGCCAACGCGCAGCAGCAACACAAGTCCAATCTGTCGATTGACACGATGAGTCTTTTTGACATCCGGCTGTCCGATGTCAACAGCTGAAAACATGAAAGACACAGCATCCAGCACTTAGACCGACTGCACGTGAGGCACATGGCCTCATGTAACCGCATGAGGAGGCGAAGCAAGCCCTGCTGTTGAGTGAAGGCCTTCGGCATGTCAGTTTGATGGTCTGTTGGAGCAACAGTGTCTGGAAAATGTCGGGAGCTTTGCATGCAGAAATCTCGTGATATTGCCCCCGAAGTGCACCAAGAACCCCCCCCCTCACCCAGCAGCCAAGTTGCATGAATGTTCAAACGGTAGCATGAGGGCCTGCCGTGAGGAGGTACTGAAGCGACAGCCTACTGGGACAACGTCGACCAGGCGACATGACAATGGCTTAGCAACCAATGTGAGTGATTTGCCAGCCAGAGCTCGAAAGCACGCTTCAATTGAGACCCACCAATGGCAGGCTTGTTGCCGGTTGGCGGAGCTCGTCTGCTAAGGTCAGCTCTTGATGGCTGACTGGTGGTGGTACTGCTGCTTACAAACTCTGTACAACCTGTACAATGTGCCGCACTGTACTGCAAACATCTACAATCGTTCGGCAGAACCTGCCACTAATGGCTCAAGTTTCGGCTTCAGGCATCCTGACGTGTCCGCCACCACAGGCACAGCACATCCTGCTGGCACGGAATGCTCCAGTGTCCCAGTCTCCTCAGAAAAGATTCTGCGGGTGGCTGCATCGGCAAAAATGTGGAGACTGTCAGGATCGGAGTTAGGGAGGCTCGTGGACTGATTGCCGAGGGCACTGCCGCATTCCGGAGCTGTTCGCTCATCGTAGTAATCGCAGTGGTGGCCCTGGGCATCATGCTCATCACCTGGCGCAGCACAGATTGGCCACCTATATTCATTTGCACAAAATGGCAGGATGTGCAAAGACAAGAAAGCATAAGAGATGATGCCCAGTTGCCTTCAGTATTCACACACGGCGGCTTGCAGCATGTTGCCTCATCGGATCCAATGATGCCTGCCCAGAGCGCGAGAGCTTGGGTCTCAGCATACTGTTGGAGGTCTGGAGCCATGACGGCCTGCTGCGTCAAACTTTTTCTGATAGCCAGCCGGACATTGAAAAACGTCACAAGCCTCCATCTTTGCAAAGACTTTCCTTGCAGGTTGCATGCACTGGCTGCGGTGTGGATGAATTGCCTACTTTCACGACGTACCGAGGCACAGGACTTTCAACTTGTCGCTCAGTTCTGCCCGTTTCTGGGGATGTACCTGATGCAGCCATGAAGTCATGCGCGAAGGGCAGCTGCGCAGGATGCTTTTGATGAAGAACCTGTTTGGGCAATACACGCCTTGCCCTCCAAAATCTTCATCACGCGTGCAACTTCATCGGCAGCATAGCTCGTTCCTTGAGCCAAGCTCTTTTCCATGATCTTGGTATACCTTCATGATGCACCACACACGTATTTCACAAACCCACAAGCCTTGTGCGTGCATACTGGCTGTTGCCTAAGACCCTTCTTCGTGCGCAAAAGCTGCATTGGCGCTTTGGCATCATTTCGATACTTTTGCTCGAGCTCCCTTGCTCTGTCTACATGCCTGGAACCAGGATGACTAAGATGGGGAAGCCGAGTTCAGCGCAAGCCAACATGAGCACCGAAGACGCATCAGGTGCCTAGTACTGGGCTCATTGAGGAAGTCAAGAACCACTTCGTCCAGTTCGTCGATTGTATCGATCGAAGGCATGGAAATGCCGCGTGAGCGACTAGGCGGTCATACAGGAAATGGCATGCATGATGAATGTGGACAGTATGAACGCGACGCTGCCAAGCCACAGCCATTTGATCATGTTGGCTGCTTGCGCTGCGTCCGCATAACGGATTCCCTCACCTGCGCCGTCCTCAGATGATCAGACGGATCACAAGGTCATCCCAACGCTGCAGCCTCATGCAGGACAACTAGGGCTAGCCCAAGGGGCCATGAAGAGGAAAAAGGCCGGGAAGTCATCCAGGGTGAGGTTGAGCTTCTCACGCACCTGAGCCCCAGGTGATGCATAAGGTGAACATGTGCTGTACTGGTGCATGCAGTGCATGCGCAGCCTAGCCTAGTGCATCCTTGCCACGTCATCGTTCTCTTTCTGGTTGAAGCGCTGAACAGGGACTTCAGCAGCAAAGAAATTCGGGACAGCATATGCCAGCTGGCAAACAGTTCGGAAAGCATCGGCCTTCCTCGGTGAATAAGACAATGAAACATGGCTTCTGTACTCAAGAAGAATCAAGACACATTTCAATCGCGACAGCTCTGGACATGAGACCGTAGGTCTATAGAGGCCAGGGCTCTCGCCTGAGTCCACACAAATGGGTGGTCCACGGCAAGCACACGGGTGCTATCAAATGTCATCCCTTCAGCTGCAGCGCTACTACACGTCTTTGCTGAGGTGGGTGCCGTGCGAGTATGGTTCGTCAATCCTGGTTGATGGCAAGTTTCAAAGTCAGTCTAAACCATGGTCAATGATGCCGGCCACACAGGCTCACATAGCTGGTGCATCTGGGAAGCTTCACGAAAAAACTCTGGCCAGGGACGGCAAGCATCTTATCCATGGTAATGGAATCCAACTTCAAGCATCCATGTGTCAGGGCGTGTGCTGTGCCTGCCGCGGCTCTGATGCCCCTTTGCAATGACATGTGCAATGCTGAGCTGCTCTGAAAACATCTCCGGCCTAGCAGCAGTGCCACATAAACCTTGGCAGGGTTTAGGGTTAGCAAGGCTCAGAGACATGCTGCCCTGGCCCCTTCTCATCTGCATAGAAGCAGCGCTGTGCCGAATCCACGAGGCCATGGCTAGGATTTGAGCCTTCATGGGCTCCGGGCACTCTGGTGTTCACCATGCGCAGCTTCGGAAGGTCTTCCGACGCGGAACCCTTCAATTCCTAGGCACGTGCAACCTCTAAGTCACTCCAAGTCACGTCGCTGCCTTGGAGTTCTCGCGGTTGGCATGGGTTTGCAGGGCGTGAAGCAAAGCTGGGACAGCTTGAGCCAGGCAGGAGGAGCAGCTTCTAGGGAGCAAGAATCATGCAACGACAACCTTCAACGACCTATGCTCAGAAAGTCAAAGCTTCTGCGCCCGATTCCAATTTCCCACGCGCACTGCGTATGAGGAACTTGCACCTGTTGGCTGTAGATTCGCCAAGCCCGCACAAGACATGCCAGACTGCCGCAGGACCACTCAAGAAGTTCAAGGACCACAAGAGAAACACAAGCACCACTCCACCAAGCCACGCTATCACCGATTGCGGTCTAGAGGACGGCAGGAAGCTTCGCCGGCATCTGAACTTGCGGGCACAAATTCGCTGCAACTTTACGGGCCCAGCGCGTAGAGGCGTAGAGGAGATGCTGCAGTGCGCTGCTGACAAGGGGCCAACCTGCGCCACTCATTGACTGATGGCAGAAGCTACTGCGATTCAAAGGTCGCAGCGCCCCCGCAGTCTGCAAAAAAACACGATGGCATTGTTTAGCTGCCTGTGCCTGGCAACAACTATGCCTATCGTCTATGCTTCATCTCACTTCAGTCTTGCAGCATTCACGCTCCAGCCGTTTGCTGCAACAGCCCCGGCAGCATAGGTCAGTAGGTCAGAGGTGCGCAGACTTGAAAACTACGCACAGTCACTCAATGCACGTGACTGCATTGTGGAGCCTTCCCTCAAATGCGGCTCACAGCTCGAATATGGTAAGCGCAAGCTATCATGGTTTGAAAGCTGTACTTGGAATGTAAGGTCGTGCAGGCTGTGGCAGCCCGTTCAAGGTAGCCTGGACCACTGGGCAAATTACACTTGCAAAGTGCCACCTGCCAGTGGGGAGGCTGAATCTGCATGAGCAGTCGTCAATGGCCAGGTCGCCAGGCTAAGTGTGCACTTGGCCTCTGAAAAATTGCGCCGATTTGCTTGCCCAGCCCAGCCAGCGCTGGGACAGGCTAGAAACACTGAGGCGCCACTGCGGTCTACGGTGAGAATACACTGCAGCTCGCACAAGGGGCATGTCAGGGAAAACCATGGAGCTCAAGGCCGGCGTGAATTCAAGGAGGCACGGATTTAGGATTACGAGGAACTCTGCTCTACTTAAGCTACTACTGGACTGCTTTGAGAAAGCACGCCGGGAGGCTTCACTTGGATTTTTACGAGGCTCCACCCATTTGGCACTGAAAAACTCAACTTCCGGCACGTCCTGTTCCACAACTAGGACGGCTTGTGCTTGCAGGGCATCTTCCTGTCTTGTTCTTGCTGTGACAAGCCTGAACCCTAAACCCTCAGCCAGCTGTACCCACCATCCAGTGCAACCGCTGTGTGGTCACTCCATAGCAACCCCCTATGGGCAAAACAGTCCGCTCTGTTCCATACTGTACTCCACCGCACTCCCTCACGTCTGTGTGAGAGCCTGTTGGGGCGGTCCTGACCGAATCTAGCCGAGTCACAATACACTCCGTGACCCGTCGGCACAATCTGCGCAGGGATTTCTCACATTAAAAACATTCTTAATAAGAATAGTATTACCAATATGACTAGCATTAACAAAGAATAATAGTAATATTAGTTTAGACATTTAGAACAAGCCAGGCTTCGCATCCGCATCCACGGCCGGCAACAAATGGCCAGGCCATGGACGGTTAGCAAATGACAGGAAAGCCTGTTCGCGGCCTGCAATGCCGAAAGCCTGGGAATTGCTGTGTCTTTGCCAACATGGTGAATTCAGCCTCTGCACCGTGGCGATGTCCGGAAGCGTTCGTCATCCATCACCACTGGCGCAAAATTCTGTACAAATTATACAATATACTATTGCATACAATCTTTGAGCGCGCCGCCGCAGTGGCATTTGCTGGGCTTCAAGTTTCGAGTTTCAGATCTTGAGTGCCTTTGCAATGCAAGAAAGAAGGAATACCCCAATATCCCAGTCCCAGCAGTATGTTGATTCACTTTGGCTCACTGCCTCTGGATAGGGCCAGTTTGCAGTCAAGTTGTGCGTTAAAGGAGTCTGTTGAACGAGCTCGTGCGCTCAACTAGGATGAGGGAGAGAAAACAAAGCCTCTGCCCAACTCTGACCCCTTCCAGTATCCTTTTTGAGGTCAAAGGACCTGTGCTAAGCGATTGCAGAGCTCCGCGACAAGCAAAGCTTCACATTGTGGATAGCTTCTCGTGCGAGGCCTGTCCTCCGCTGAGCCACTGTACGTTGAATTAGGCCTGAATTAGGCTCGCACGAGTGTCTCAAGCGAATAAGCAATGTGCATCATGGGCCGGGTCAAAGTGGCCAACGAGCCCAGCAAACACTGACGTCACTGACGTGCAGGTGGACCTGAGAGGTGGTATATGGAATGTTATAGTAGAAGATTCTAGAATATTCTAGAATATTATAGAATATGATAGAATATGATAGAATATGATAGAATATGATAGAATATGATAGAATATTATAGAATATTATGGAATATTATTATATATTATAGAATTTTATAGAATTCCCTCATATATGGGGTTGTTTCGGGAGCGGGGTCGGGGGAGAGGGGGAGAGGAGGTAGGAATAGGCGATTACCCTGTTGTACTTCTTTTTAGGGCGGGGGGGGGGGGGGACCACGTTGTCCGCTGTGTAGCTGCCTGCACGCGAGTATGGGATGGGGCGGCTGTGAACCCTCCGTGAACCCCAGCCTGTTTCTTCGAGCTCCCTCGCGCAAAGGCCGCAAAATCAAGGCAAAGCTCGCGCAAAGAGGGGTTCCTTTAGGGGGTCCTTTTAGCAAGATCGGGGCTGGACGAAAATAACACACGTTCCACGCTGGTCTTCTGCTGCTGCTGCTGCTGCTGCTGCTGCTGCTGTGGTGGCGGTGACGGGCATCATACAGCGCTCATTCTGTGTTCGCAGCAGAGTATGCCAAACACATGCCTTTTCTGCGTGGCAATCTTGTTATCTGCAAGCGTGCACGATGGTGCTGCGTGGGCAAACAAGGCTTGACTTGCCAGGCGTTTACAGCCACAAGGTGGTGTAAAACTGGTCTCAAGGCACTGCTTGTAGCATGAGGAGGTTTTACAGCCTGCAACTAGGCATGTCGAGGGCGCTGCTCTTGCTGAGGTCCGAGATGTGTCGTTTTGCAGCCGGGGCCCCAGTCGTTCAGCGATCGGTTCCCGTGCAGAACACAAGCAGAACACCCAGCCTGAAACCCAAATGTCAGCTTCCCTCCAAAACATTCCAGAACAACCATGTCTCGTCTACTACTACGATGTGTACACTGCTTTTCTGAATGGGTGAGTGGGTGGTCCAAGCAACTAAGCCTCGCACACCGTGGTTCGCACTGCTGCTTCGAGAGGTCATTCCATTGAATGGCATCACAGCCCGCCGTGCGATTGGTGCTCTCTACGCATAATGGAACGAGTAGATCGAGACAAAGGGATCAACACGGAAAACTGAATCTCAAAGACAGCAACGGTTTTGCTGCCGTCGACCTGCATCATCAGTTGCCTGCGCACACTGTAAGAAGGCACGTCAACCATGCAATGCATTGGTCCAGGCGGGGCACAACAGGTTGCCGAGCATCATGCGCACGGAAGCATTTGAAATCTTGCCCAAGCCCTCGCTTATCATCGCTCCCTTTCAGACTAAAACGGGACATAAACTGGATGCCTTCAATCAGGCGCACAAAGTCCGCACCTCAGATCAGATGAAAACCGCTTCTGCTGCGAAGGACATGCGCTCGTACATACCCCTTCTGGGCAGCACACAGGAGCCCTTGTCATGCCTCAGCCACGGCATATGCAGCATGCTTTCGGACTGGGCCGCGCATGAAGACTTATTTTTACTTGTGGACCTGTAGCCCCGTAGCTCGCGCACAGGCATTGGACTCCATCGGGGGAACCCAGCAGTCTAATTCTTGCCCCCCCCCCCCCCCCCCCCCCCCCTTATCCAAGCAATTGCAGATCCTGCTCAGGGGTCCCAGCGCAAGCTGCAGAAGGAAAGCTGTGCTCCTCTGAGGCAGGGGCTCTGACACCGCCATGTCCATAAAGCCCCTGAGCAAAACGTTTAGGGTTTAGGGTTTAGGTTTTAAGGTTCTTTTGCCGCCCGCATAGCTGAACTGCACGTCCACATGGCAGGGAATTGGCCATGATTTAGGGTTTAGGGTTTGGGGTTTAGGGTTTCGGGTTTTCCAACTCAGGTCCAACTCTCCCATTCAGGTCTGCAATGGGAAGCTGCAGGGGACAAGCGTGGCTTTTTCCCCTTGGAGCAGGCTGTGTCCATGAAGGCTTCTTGCTGCTCTTCGAGATTTGAGTCATCTACGGCGGTTTTGAACCTGAGATGCAATTCTCTTTGCAGGCAGCGCAGAGACGCCGAAGGAGCTGGGCAAATGCAGCCTAGAGGCTGACCAACGGCAGGTTCTCGCCATCCCCATCTTCTTCCGCATCCAGCTTCAGCGGGCACTTAGATGACGTCGTGTTGCTCTTAGTCTCCCGTGCTTCTTAGATTTGTGCCGAGCCACTACGACCAAAAAGTTGAGGAGGTAGCCGCCTTCTGCTGCGTTGCTTTGCTTGTCTGACTGGGAGAAAACATGACGAGCATACGAGACCGCGTTTTTCGAGTCCCGCGAAGGCTTGTAAAAGGCCGGACGGTCTGCCGCAAGCTCACAAGGCTGGGCAGCCAGGAGCGAGGGTGGTGAACAGTGCGGGGGACTTGTGGAATGCAAGCTGTGCACGTTGTAACGACATAATATGTAATTTTACATATTTCTACATTTTAGATGATCCCTGTACTCTTGAATGCTTATACTCCATTCTTCTTATTATTTCCACTGTGCTATCATCATATTGTTCTACTAGAATCTTAGAACCACACCAACTTATTTCAGCAACAGGAAGCCTGCGAGGACAAGGAAGAATGGCTCCCAACCTCAGCTGTGCTCTGCCTCCGGGGTACTCTTTTTCTTTCCGGCGTCTTCTTGGCAGATGCAGTAAAGGCCAGGGGTGCTCTTTAAGCTTTTGGCCCTCGTAGAAAAGAGGTTGCCCCCAAAAAGGGGGGACAGTTTTGTTAAAAACTAGCAGCCCCCGGGTGCCTGAAGACGAAAGTTTCGGGTTTAGTCGCTCACTCTCGCACAAGGCAGGCAAAGGTCCGTCGGTCCGCTCGTCAAACACTGTACTGGATATCTATAGCATGCCAAGCTCAGGCCAAGCAGTCAGTCAGTCGGGTTTCGGGGAAGGAAGTGAAGGGAGCATCGGAATTAAGTAGACACCCCCCTAAGCCCCGACAGCTACATCGGCATGACTTCGCACAGTGAAACCAATCATGTGAGGGGCATTCCACAGGCAAGTTTAGGGTTTAGGGTTTAGGGTAAGAAAGATACACCGAAAACTCCCCACATGCTGCCAAAGCCACCGCCGAAGGCGTATCGCAGCTGTTCAAACATCAGAGGAGCCAGGATACCTCCAACACGTCCGGCCGCCACGCAGGCAGCCTCAGTGGATCCCGCGAGTCCCAGCAAATTCAGGGTTTAGGAGTTTAGGAGTTTAGGAGGTTTAGGAGGTTTAGGAGGTTTAGGAGTTTAGGAGTTTAGGAGTTTAGGAGTTTAGGAGTTCAGGAGTACCCGAGACAGCGCCCGTGCAACCTTACGGGGGTGCAGTCCAACAACCGTTTACGCGAATGGGCTTACCACGTGGTATCGGCAGCCCACTGTCGTCTGCAGCCTGTACACTGCAAGTGGCCAGCACACTGGTCGCCCCAGAGCAGCAGTCTGCTTCTGACATCCTCCTGCCTCTGCCCCTTCTGCAGAGACTTGGTAACTACTGTTTCGCTTTGCCAGAGGAGTGCAGGACTGCAAAGTGCACAGCATGTGATGGGGGGTGGGGGGCGAAGAATTATGAGAAAGGAGCTAATCGAACCTTCGACCTAAAAAAGGGCCTCTCTTGTGGGGTTTAAGTGAGCCAGGCCACGGTTCCAGTGGTTCGAGCAGCAGTTGGAAATGCTGAAGATGCCAAGGTGTAGGCAGTGACCTTAGAATCCACACGTACTGGTACCAGGCTGCTCCATGGCCCTATGCTGTCGCCCCCCCCCTCGTGTCGAAGTGCAGTGGAGCCGCGAAGAGAATACTGATCGTCGTCTTGATGCCTCATCCATCGCGATTCGCTATGCGCAGCGCAGGACGAGCTAACAAGAACACACACACACACACACACACCTGCAAAAATGCAGACTCAAAAATGCACCAGGACTAGAGAGGCTCTTCTCCAGGCTCCGGCCTATAAAACCAAATTGAAGCAGCATGCCTGGGAAAAGTGAGGTGTGGAACGCGGAGACGGCTCCGTGAGGCGACTGCAACCAAGTGTCCATACAGCGTGCCATGTCCGTTGGCACCAATCACCAAGGATAAAAGTGAGATCGCGCAGAAAGACGAGCTGCACAGCATCATCGTCTGGCAGCAGTTCTCATCTTTATGAGCATACGAGGGAGACTGGGTTTTGACAGCAAAGCTGGCTCAGGGCTGTGAGTGACTCAAGGGCTGGTATTTAGGCCTAGTGGCTGCATTGCTGCAGGACCTGCAGATGCCCAGCGTTCTCATGCCTTCTTCATAGAGGGTTCGTCTCACCTTGCCCCTTATTTAGCGAGGGCCGCGCTTCCCACCCTTCGGCAGCACTAGGCTTTGGCGCTCTGACTGAGGGACTTCAGTGAGGTGAAGAATATAACATGTAAACTATAAACCTTTATCTTCCAGGTCACCTTCGGGCTGGAGCTGCTGTCCTGAGTCTTTCTGGTTTCGTGTGCCTCCTACGAGTAGTGTTTGTGCATTCACCATGACATGAAGGTGCCCGGCTGGGGTCGGGTTGTGGCCCTTTCTCTAGGTGCAGCGTGCTTGCAACTCTCATCCCCGAATCCTGTCCATATAGGCCCAGAAAACAGTTCGAGTGTTGGAAATGGTGCTTCGCCGCTTGGTCAGCAGTATACGTCTAGGCGGCCTGCTCGTTGTTGTCTCTGGTGCCGGCGGCTTGGTTGGTTTGGCTGCTGGTTAGGGCAGACCATGCTTGGCGCAGCTGTCGC
Organism: Symbiodinium natans; assembly: GCA_905221605.1. Taxonomy (NCBI): domain Eukaryota; class Dinophyceae; order Suessiales; family Symbiodiniaceae; genus Symbiodinium; species Symbiodinium natans. Next base: position 230,354 of record CAJNDS010002732.1, on the reverse strand, counting down.
TGTTGCGACACAACCTACCTCTCTCTCTCTCTCTCCCTTTCCAGCTTCAGGCTCATTATTGAGTTTAGACTGAGTTTAGAGCTCCAGGCATGGCCGGGTTTCCCTGTAACACATTGCAGGGATGGTGGTGGCTTGGAATTGTGCAGCGCGCGAGGTAGGGATCGTCACACAGGTGTTGGGCCCACCCTTACCAAGTCGGAGTCGTCACTCCGCCTCGGGGTATGTTCTGAGGGCTGTAACTTGGGAACCGCTATCCGAATGTACAGATATGCTGTTCCCCATGTCATGGCTGACAGGAACGACCACGAAACAAACATCAGCTGAGCACAAGGTTCGCATGTTCACGCACCCAAGTTGTGCAAATCCAAAAATTGGCGCGTCTGGACTTGCGCAACAGTGTCCTTGGACCCAGAATACCTTCGCGGCCATTTGCCATCATGGTGGGTCTGCGGGTCGTCACTCGTGTTTGAACATGGTAGTTATGCGGCGAGCATTTTTTGAGTGAACTTGTAGATGCATCGTCATCATCTTCCTTAGCACTTCATTTGGAGGAACGCCTGTTTGCAATGCTTCAGTCTCTTCCGGCGCAAAGAAAGGTCTAAGGTCCTGGTAGATGTTGCTTGAAGTGCTTGTGCGGTCAGGCGTGTGCCGACGGACAGCTCTTGCCAAGCATATTTGCGCATGTGCGGGCGTAACACCAGCAAGCAAACTGTAGAGGAAAGGTATGTTGGCGGTGGCTACGCGTGCAGAATCAGTTGTCATATGGGGCCTTGCCGGTGATAAACTTTTCCAGAATGGGCGCGCCCAGAAAGCCAGGCCACTCGACCATCGCTCCAATCTGGGCGACAGGGCTCCACGCAACTTGAGACTGCACAGCTGGCTGCGCATCCGCTTGGAGCAGGGCCATGAGAACCATTGCGGGACTGTGAGATGAGTTGTTGGAGTCTGTGAACACCTGGGCTGCAGGGTTCTGCACCGGCACGCAGGAAGCAACAAGAGCCGATTCAGTGGCCCCAAGTTGCCCCACCGAGGTGAGCACTTGGGGGAAGGCATACAGGGATCCTCGGCAAGCTGTGCATCAGTCCCAAAACAGGACATAGCTGAACTGATAAGATGTCTTACTTGTAGGCCATGCCAAACGGTGCCCAAGATTCCATAGAACACCAAATTCAACATGAAGCAGCTGTACATCATGGTGATGGTAGTCAGCAGCCTTGGGACGCAATGGAGGTCAGTGGTGGCAAGTCAGGCCAGGATGCGTCGTGGACGTCCGTGCATACTGCGCTTAGCAACAGGGATGGAGAAAAGATTGTGACCACGTGATCCCGCACTGACTTGGGTGTCCTCGGACGCACAAGAAGCTCGATTACAAAGTGGGACTGGCTGCAAAGCCCGTGCGGCCAGGCGTCTGCGCCACTCCCACCGCCGTCTCATATTCGCATGAGATGCTAACCGCGCCATTGCGAGCCCTGGGCGTAGCAAACTCCATCTAAAGACCTGTATTCTGCAACAGGAGGCATCAAAACCAAAAAAGGATCCATCAAACAAAAGCACGCTACACATTGCAACTGTGAGCGAAGCAAGAGTGGTGGTTAGAATTGCACGTTTTCACCAGCCAAGAACGACCTCGCAAGTAACTAACAACTCACACTCAAGCAACATATGTTGTGGTACCTCTCAGCATAACACACCACAGCTGTCAGAGTGCTTGCGTTTTGCTTGCGAATGTTCTCCCCCCGTGTTCGCTCACGATATGACATTTCACCATGCTGAACAGGTGCCGGAAAAATGTGAACTCGATCGGGCATATGACGGCATATGTCATCTATGCACTTACAGTTGCTGGCTGCATTCGCCGACCTTATATCCTACCGGCTGAGGTTGCTTGACACAGCTACGCCTGTACGCGATGGGATGTATAGGGATTAGTGTGGATTTGGGATGCTTGGAGCAACTATACGATGCTATGTCGCTCCACACGCGTCGCGTTGGACTTTCTGGCATGGTGCTTGAGCTTACAAAACCTGACGTGACGTCTCGCGAGAACATGAACTAAAAAGGAAAGGTCCAGGCCTTAATATCGACACGCGGGCTTCCGCGCAAGTTGGCGTCAAGCGTCGACGGAGACCCTTTATGGGGGTTTGGGGATGCGCCAGCCTCGGAATGAGAGTTCAACCGCCCCCTTGCCTCTCCCCCGTTTTAGAGCCGAGATGGGGTAGGGAATCCTGGTTCCGGAACCCAAGCACCAAACTCACCTGAAATCGGGTCGTAGCAAGCCGGCTGTTACAAAAACAACATGTTGCGGCAGTATATTCTAGATACGGAGTACACACACAACGTATCTCTTCCGCAGGGGCTCGCCCAGCTTGCACCGTAGGAGACGCGTGCAGTTTCATCAAGTGCAACGCAAGGGGCTTCAATGACTCGAGGGCTGTCAACGCTTCCTCGCGATAGCCGTTCTCATCCAGATATGAAGGGGACTCCTGGGCGCAAGCATCAACAACAGCTCACAGCGCCCAATGATTTTTGGCACACCAGAGCTGATTCGTGTTATTGCAGCCGAGGCTCATCAAGGAACAAGTATCCGAGAACCAGGCCCACAATTGAGGGAACTGCTCCCACCATGCATAACCAACCTGATGCCAACGATGCAGGTCACGCCAGGAAGAGGCACCCATGATTTGGCAATGAGCCCTGACTCAGAAATCATGATCTGCAAGGACGCCTGATTCGGAGACGGTGACCCTCTGCTGTGTGAAAAAGCTTCAGGCGGCGGGCTTTAATTAGAGGGCGGGGGTGGAGGAGGATGGCGGTGGCAAGCGGAAAAAGGAACGATCCTTCTGAAGACGTCTCCGAATCGGGGTACGCATGTAGCCCGTGCCATCTGCTGCCCAGGCACGCCAATCCAATGATTTCATCATCGGGTCATCCAACCTGACTTAGCATGTGGGCTCTGCGCCCGGAGCTGGGGTCTATTGTAGTCTTTATATCATTTTATGTTCTCCTAATTTATCATATTATATGATAATATAGTACAATTCATCATGACATTGTAATCAACGACATCATATTTCTCAGATTGAGGGTGCCAAAAAGGGCCCACTGGAAAAAACAAGTTCCGGGCCCAAAGGCCCTGGAAGAAAGATCTGAAGGCAAGCGGCCAGATCAGCCACGCTGCATATAGTTCTCCGAAGCAGAACCTTCCATTCAGATGGAACATGGACTTCATTCCAGCCACCCTAACCCTTTTTTGAGCCCAAGCAACAAAGCCATAGCTTGGCCGATCAGCATGTAGCGCCACCTGCAGCCGCAAGGGTTAGGCTTTTGGGTTGTTATGTAACTTATGTAACATGATTTAACGTGCTCTGTTTTTTTACTTCTGCAAGGCTGGGCGCTTTGCAGGGGTTTCCGAGATACTGGGCAGGGTTTTTTGCCGCAATCTTAGCTGGCTTAGTCGCTTCTTCCATGCTACTACCCAGGCCAGACACATTCAATCCTTGACATCTTGTTCGGATATGATTTGTCTCCGTCACATTCGGGCCGCTTACGGCGGACATCGCGTTCCTTGTCCGCCTCGAACTTAGCTGATAGGCAGCTCGTGCAAGACAAAGGGGAGTGGAGACAAACACTGCGCCCGATAACACTTCAGCCCATGCCAAGCAAACACCACCATAAGGACTGTAGCCACCGACGGCAATGCGACTTCCAGGGGGCCGGCCCGCATGCCCAACAACTAATTAAGAAGCATTCTGTCAGGGTGTCAATGCGAGAACAATTCGCACACTTTTAGTGAAACTCCAGCACAAGAGCGGCATGCACGTGACTACGGCCTGCGCATCAGCGCTAAACTACTGGACGGCAAACGAAACCCAGCTCGGAAGATAACAGCTATTGAGCAGTCAATAGTCAATAGCCGTGCGCGAAGGCATGCATTCCACAGGCAGAACTGAACGTTCCACTCCGGCAGTAGTAGAGGCGTGGACGCGACTGAAGCCTGCACGTTCGTTTCGATAATGGTGGCACGTTGAATGGCAAGTGTGGCCACAATCCTAAAGATAGCACTTGCGCAGTCAACAGACGCCACAGACAGGCTCCATGGATCACCTATGACTCAAGGGCTTCCACGGGTCAGGTGACATCATGCCATGCCGGCACTCCAGCAGACAAAGCAACTCAGGCAAATCCAAAGGCAGTCCCCGGCGGAAACTTCCTCCTGAAGTATCTCTGACGCTTTTCTCGCGGGGTCACTCATTGCATGTTGGATAGCGCACAAGACGTTGAACATGCTCAGGAACACACGGCAAAAGCAGGTTTGTGGAAGCTTTTTCGATCTTCACAACACGTGTAACCGGACACACGCGTAGGGGCTTAATTCAACTTCTGCTGATATTCTTGCCGAACCAGGTGCCTTCTTGGTGACACTTCCTTAGGGGGCCAGACGTGGGTGCGGTACTAGTACACGAGCGTACGCCCATAAGAGCATTTACGTCCAGGTGAGGGTGAAATCCATGGCTAAATTGGTGCCGAGCGACATTAAGTAAAGTCGTAGCCCTGAGCAATCGGGGGAAGGAATGTGCCCCGATGGGGCCCGCACAACATCGCGCTCTCTGCACTACAAATTCGTGAGACTCCGACGCTGGCTGTCCAAGGCCGAAAGCGAAGCCCACCAACATGCGCACGCCGGACATGGACCAGAATCCTGCAAGAAGTTCAAATGCTAAGCCGACGGGGGCTCCAATGGTCAAATGGCAAATGGCTCAAAGCATGCTCTTGAACTCTGGAGCATGAATGGCACGATCTGTCCTGTGGCCGATGCTGACAAAACACTGAACAGCGCGATGCCCAAATAGGACAGCAGAATGGGCAGCTTGCGGCCCAATCCTGAGAGCGACCACCTCTCTCCAACAATCTGTGCTATTTCCAGGGATGCCATCTCTCTATTCCGTGGATGCTGCAAAGGACGCTCGCAAGAGCTCTATCACGCTCGATGACTCACATGGCTCTATGGGGAACCACGCAAGGTTTTGCGGCGAAGTGTCCATCGCCAAGCCTGGCAACCGAAGAACTGCGATGATTGAGACAAGTGCTGACGCACTGCGGCGCGCACATTCAACGCAGCTGGGGAGCGGCCCACTGCAGGTGTTGCCCAGCAGAATCCCTACAAACACAATGGAGACCACCAGGCCGCGCTGCAACCCATTCAGATTCCACCTCATCTTGAACACGTGAGCTTGGATTTGGCATTGAGTGGCCCAGATGTGGGTTTCCGAAATTAGGGGTGCTTGTTATAAGGCTCGTACCATTTAGGGGTGTATTTCGATCCCCTATTTCGTACACCCTTAGATGTGCATGCTTGATAGCTGCATTATGTAGCCGAGCATCTCATCGGAAACCTCAGGGGTGAGAAGGAGAGGAGCCCGGCAACACATCTCAAAATCTCAAAAGTGAAGCCAAGGCGCTGCCCGGGTTACGGAGCCTTACGATGCAGTGCTCACTTCTAGCCACTCCGTCAGGGAACCTCCGGGTCCGGAAAAGGCCAAAGGCCTTCACCTAGTGTTCTGTTCGGGCGAGACTCCGAGGATGAGTAGCTCGGAGCCATCCGCAACCCAAATGCCGCCGCCAAGCACTCCCGCGACAATCTGTCAGGCGTGCAAGCACATGGTCCCTAAGTGGCGCAAACGAAACCCTCGTAACCTGATCGGCTTAAGCACCAGCCTGCGCAGGCCCGAAGCCGATATCTTCAACGACCTTCTTGCAAAGAACTCCCACACATCTTCCAGCAGAGGAAGCACTTGGGGCGATGCCGTCTGGAGGCTTCTCTTCCCCTTCATAGGCGACCTCGTCGACGACAGCACATGACTCGTCAATGACTCAATGACCAGCATGCAACAGTGTTGCCCAGGAGTGTGGGATGCGCATATATACCTGCGTACATACATACTAGTAGGAAAGGGTTCGTCAATACATCTGACGTCCAGACGTGTTTGGGGTCAACGAACGTGATTTCAACGATCGTAAGAGCAGGGTTCTAAAGTTCGATTCGCAAACGGAATGATATGTAAGCTAGAGGCCATGCATCATGAACACAAGTCAGCGAATAACATTTGCCTCTACATGCAATGATGCCGTGTATGCTGTATTCCTGTCTATCGCTTGGCAACTTCATCATCTCTGACACTGTGTTCAGACAAAGCCACCATTCGCCATAGCACCTGTAGAAAAACGGGCATAAACACCACGAGAAGTACAGTAGGTAGCAAGGGGAGTAGCATATATACATTTTCGCAGTGGCTGTCCTTCATTCTCTTCCAACATGCCCGGCCATTGACAAAGCAAGGCCTCCACTTCTTCCATAAATGAGAAGCCGAACGTGCAGCGAAGCCATGTATGTGCATACAAAGCAGTATATGTGGCATGAGCGTATTCCATGTAGGGGATAAATTTGCTTATTGAGTTTTTCGACTCTCACAAAAGGTGGGGCTAATTTCAGAACTAGGTGGGCAAACTTGATTTGACCTCCGTGTTTGGACTGTAGCACTGTTTGGATTTTGTTGCTTGGGTCTGGTTCACGTTGTCACCACTTCTTTACAAATTCAGGATGGGGGCACTGGTATCTGATTGGCAGGAGCCTAACACCATACGTTTTTCGTTTTATGGATGACCGTACCTTTTAAGCTACAATCATTTGTCGGCTTGGTTCAATGAAAGAACTATTCCGTAGAAGTACAAAAGGAAGAAACCAGCCTCTGATTGAAGCTGTCGCATCGGTTGTCCCAGTAGCTGTCCTTCTTTGGCCGTTTAAAGCGGGTTTTTTTGCTGGATCGACTCAGTCCAGCAAACCATTGTTTCTGTTAAGACAAGATGGCTTTGGATGACAAGACAGAATACTATCTTTTCTCAATAATTGCAAAAACCTCCGGTGATTAGATCTAATCTCCCCTGGATTGAGTGAGATTCCTGGAACGGTTCCCAAAACAAAAAGGTTCTGGGGGACTTCAGTCTTCAATCCGGTCAGCCATGGGAGTTCTACACGTTCTTGCGTATGAACATTCTCGGTCAGCACTCACTCTAAGCCCAACATATTCAGACCGCGCATCCTTGTTTGCACCTTTGGGCCAGCACTCTAAATCCACAAGAGAGGTCAAACTCGGTATATTGCTCGATTGCTATATGCTGCAAGGGCAACACATCTAACACCGCAACAACCAGTCAAGTGCAGCCTCTGTTCTCCCGCAGGCAGCAGCACCATGATGCTGCTCGAATGCCTGGGCCTCCTTTGTCAATCCTCTTTCGCAGCCTGCAAAACAGGCAGATGCAGGCACCGACACGCAATTCTGGCACGAAATTCTGCCTGGTTTCTTGGTTGCTGTCAGCTGACGGGCAAGCAGGCTTTGCTGCAAGGCGATCGAGGGCCCAAGCACCAGAGGCCAAACCTACATTGTGGTGGAAAGCCTCTGAGCACAAAGGCTGCAAAGCACGCAGCGCTCGTTGCAGTGGCTGCAAGACAAACACATGCAAAGTCGGACAGGGTTGAGGACCCAGGGGAACGATGGAGCCGCTTTATGGAACCGAGCAGGAATTCCCAAAGAGACACGCGTCCCAGAAGAGGATTTAGGGCCGTTTAGGGATTAGGGGAGCCTTTCGAGAGTTGGGAGCCCGGCTCGCGATCGCAAGAATAAGCCGTGTCTGCCCCTGCCATTCGGAGAAGTTGGTTTAGGGTCTTAAGGCCGACTGAGAAACTCTCGTAAAGACCGTGGTGTCCTGGTACGCTGGAGTCGATACGTTGCACCCTAATTCCTAGACTCTACCCACAACTAATTCCGCAAAAGCTTCACGAGCTGACGCGTGCTTTGACTTGTCGAAGGGGATTGTCGTTGCTGGAGCTCCCCTAGCAGAACTCGCAAATAGCAATACATGTGCTTCTAGCGCTGTGGGCTGAGTGGGTTGTCATTGAGCGCGGGGTGCTGCATGTGTGGAGCAAGGCGTTCAAAACCCGTTCAGTTCCAAACTCGAGCTTGCGCCCGCTACCAGGCTCACCGCTCAAGCAGAGGGGCCTGGGGCAGCATCCTCAAGCACCTGAACGCGATGCCAGACCTTCGCTGATGATGGAACCGACTTGTGCGCAAGAAAGGACGACAGGCGCAGGTCGTGAGCAGCATGTATCCAGCGCAAGCTGATAGAAGCTGCAGCCGCGCAGTGTCCATCTTTTCACGGCGCGAGGCGCGAAGTTTTGCACGCCAGGGTCAATGAAAGCGATCTTTGGTTAAATTGATTTGGGGGTTTTCGAACATAGGGGTGCCCCTCTTTATACCCCAAAACTGAATAGAATCCGAAAGGAACCCCAAAACAGGGTAGCCCAATTTCGGAAACCCCCTCATTTCTGACCTGAAGCTGAAAGCCCAGCTTCAGCTCCAGCCCAGCCTACAGGGCCACGGCACTCCCTAAACCCTAAACCCTAAACCCTTTTTTGCAACTGGGACTTGGTGACTAAACCCTATACCCTAAACCCTAAACCTAATCCCTAAACCAAAGTGGTCCTTCAGCTTACATCACAAGTGCCAGGCTGCGCTCCATCTCGAACAAGGCCATTTTGAGATCAACCCTTAGATCGCGCGCAGATGTAAGTTTAGGGTTTAGGGTTTAGGGTTTAGGGTTTAGGGTTTAGGGTTTAGGGTTTAGGGGATACTCCTTGGGCAGTCTCCACCAAGTCTTGCTTCAACCACTCCAGGACAGGCTGAGCTGTCGGGGTGCTGCGTCCAAACCAGCGGTGTATCATCATTTGGGACCCAGGTGTCCTTCTCCAGATAGTAAGCCTGATGACGTAGGCAGGTGACAGCAAACATGCCCAAAAATAGGTCTAAGTCTGTCCGACTGTCCCCTCCGAGTCTCGCCCTTCGAAACAAGGCGGGAAGGGATCTGCTGAGGCGCCTCTGCGCAGTGCCACGGACCGTAGGGGCAGGAATCTCCAGTAATTGCGGCCAGAGACCTGCGCATTCGCAAAGATTGAGAGCTGTGAGGGTGCAGAGTCTCATCGCAGACTCTGGGATCGAAATCTACGTGCCTCGCAAGGAACAGCTGCTGCAGTCTCAAGTACTTGGCATCCTGGCACCGTAAGCTGCAGCTACACTGCAAAAAAGAAAAACATCGCCTTGTCACATCACAGACTTATTTTGATTCTTCAGCGGCTCTCGGCTCTTGTTTCCATCGCCTTTGTCTTCTGGTACATGCGGCCGTAGAAGGCGCTGACCATCCTCAAGTGCCCACAAGGCTCTCGACGACCCTGGAATCGGTCGCTTGCATCGCAGCTGCGACTCATGAAAAGGGCTGCCGAGAATCGGATCGAATAAGCACCATTGTGCCTCCTCGCCGTCCTTCAGCAGCCTGCAGCACCACTCTGGCCACAACAGTCTGCTCTTGTCAGCCCGGGGGGAGATAGCAGATAGCCTGTCTCTTTCTTTCAACTCCTCATCCGTGAAATGCTTTGTCGGATCGTCTCCGACCTTGTCCTTGTAGTCCTGCACTGCTCTCTTTCGTGACCCCCGCAACCCTGTGGGCATACGTCTGGAGGCAGTCCTTGCACCAGTAGCTATCCTGCACAAGGCGTGCGCTGCGCTTGAACGTGCGTCGGAGACGCTGTTGGCCTTCCGGTAGCGGCACATGCCGATGTGGCCCATGACCTGGGTCAAGGCTGCCTTCAGAAGTTGCACAAAAAAGTTTGGAAGCTCCCATGAAGCTCCCATAGCTCCACTCCCCCCCCCTCCCTTCCCGCTGCTCGCCTTCTTCAGGCGATCCATGATTTGAAGCCCCACTGCGTCATCAACCACCTGCAATGGGACCGGTGTTCTGAGGTAACGTATCGGAGCACAGTTGCCTGGCCAGTGAAGTGAGTGAAGTGAGTGCAGGAGGCTGTTGGCCTCTAAAGGATATGCAAGGAAGACGGTGGCAGCGTCAGCGTCTCTTGCCAGATCTGCGGGGAAAATGATCTCCTGGGCGAGTTTGTGAAATTAATTACGCCGAACTCATCAGGCACGCTGGGCAATGAGCGAACAACATCCGAAGATCCTCCTAAGATCCGAGATCACTAAACAGGCTTTCGGTGGCTTTCCGAATATTCGTTTCGTGGCTTTGTTGCAACAGATCCAACCGAGTGAATCGTTGCTTGCAAAATTGGAGACCACAATCCCTGGAACGCAGCAGAGACACATCCCAAACCCGTGCACGAATCCTTCTACGTCTACCTGGCCCAACCCTGGGGCACCCGTAAAAACCAGCAGGCGTTAATCGCAAGCTAAACTCCAAAACGTTCCTCCCAAGACTCCTCACTCATGAAAAACCTTGGCCATCCTAGGCCCAAGCCCACGAATAACAGAATAACCCATGAGGCGCCGAGCATGGATACATTGAGCAGAAACGGGTGCTCAAGATGAGTCACAAATGTGCACGGCTTCGTCTTGCGAGTCTTGTGATGTCTGGAATGAAGAATTCTGTGTGAGAAGCTTCCAAAGGATTTTTTTTTGGGGGGGGGAGAACTGAGAGAACACGAGAAAAAACACTGAACAACTATAGAGCCGCCCTAGACAAACAGTGTCCCCAGCGAGTCGAAGTTGTGTGGCTGAGGACCCGGCGTTGGGCAGAATCTTCCCCAGGGCAGACTGGCAATGGCCAATGGCTGAAGCTCCATCGAGAAGCAGAAGCATGCTCAGGCTGCTGAAGATAGCATGTCGCAGCGGCCTCGAGATTTGACTCTAAGACGTCCAAGGTGTCGCTCTTGCATGGCGGCAAGAAGCCATCCCTGGCAGCTACCTGACGCAAGTTCCGTTTTCAGTGAAATTCCCGCACCGGGTGCCCCCCTCGTGCCTTCTTAAAGAGTTTGACAGCTGCCAGCGGAGGCCTCACTGGTGATCTTCGTGGAAGCACTTGGCCCATCACGCACAACAAAATCAAGCAGCTGGCCCAATGGAGGATGCATGCACAGCAGAGTGCTCCTCCCAATGGCCTGCGCTTGCAAAGTATAAGCGACGGTACCACAACACACGCTACGCCCACTGAAAGCAATTACGAAGGAAGGGCAGTGCGTTCCAGCTAGGCTGCCTCCGTCCAAGTCTTCCCAACACTCAATCGCCCGCAGATAGTCGAAGAGCTGTCAGTGCTGGAGCATGTTCAAGCATTCGTGGCATCAGAATGCCCAGCTGTCGCTGGAGCAGCTAGAGTCTAGAGATTGCCTGGCCCATGAGTTTGAGGTGCTCTCCATCGAAAGGCAACTTCTTGTGCCAGGCCAGCTGAGTTCGGGCCTGACCCATGTGCTTCGAACTTCCAAGGTGATGTGAGGAGACAAAAAGCCGCAACACAACCGGGTATTGGGCCCACATGAAGTATCCCAAAGCATCGTTTTGCTTGTGGTTGTACCTGGGACTGAACAGCTGACGAGTTTCAGGGCGAAATCTCACGTTTTGACCAGGCACCACTTGGGATCTTCCAGTCCTGTTTCGCCAATAAACCTGATATGAGGTCCTTGCTTGCAGTGATGGCATGAAGAAAGGGCTGGCTTGCTCCGCAGACAAACAGAATGCGCAACTAGGGCCTACTTTTGCTGAGCACAGGCACGATCCATCCAGGTCTTCTCATCCCCCTTGACATCCTTGTCAACTCACGAAGTTTGTGTCGTGCCGGGTTGAGCGTGCAACAACATAGGGTTTGCCTGCCTTACTCAATCCCTCACTCAAAATTTCAGCCCGGGCTGTTTTCACCCGAGGGCTGAAAAGAAACCAAAAAAGGGGACTGTCTCCCTCCCTCCCTTCTTCACATCCCCCCACGCAAGCGAGATTGGGACGACGCCCCCCACGTATTCGCGCGTCCACAACTTTTGCCCAGCCATCGGCGTGAAGCAGATGAGCGAGTTGTCACGACTCCTGCTCCCCAGACATCCAGCAGCGCGTAAAGCTCGCTAAGGAGCTCTCTCATCTGCTTCAGAGGGAGTGCTTCCCCTCCCTGTGTGCCCGGGTGCGCCAGATGCTCGATGTTAGACACGCAGAACAGTACGTGGATGGTCAACACCCCAGAATGAAACCTCAGAGCTCTCTCTCCCTCCCGCTCCCTCTCTGTCGACTTGCCCAAAAAATGCTCATCGGCTGGTCAGGGAGAAAGGGGTAAAGCCCTCTTAACACGGGGTGGCGGGGAGGGGCTGAGCACTTATCAATAAGAGTCAGGATTGTGCACGTGCATGCCAACAAAATCATGCAGCAGAGATGACCGGCAAGCAGCCCAAATCAAGAACCCTAAACCCAAGAACGGGGGGATGGTCCTTCAAGCCGTTGATCACCAGCTCCATCTTGTGGCTCTGGTATTTCCTTGAGGCGCCACAGTGTGGAGATTTTCGCAACCAAGCCCGCTCCGAGAGAAAGAACTCTCATTCCTGCTGAGTTGTAGTTGTTCAAGTTGCTGTCAGCTATATCCTCGCTGTATTCAACCCTAACCCTAAACCCTAAACCCTCCTTTGACTGGATCAATGTCACAGATTAGTTCTCCCCCTAGGCCTGGGATACTGGCGAGGCCGGCTCGTCCTACTAGCACCAATACAGCCGCTGCTGCCCAGAATCAAGAGGAACTTCGCGATGCTAGTGAGGCACGCCACTGCATCATCCGAGCCTGGCCCCTGTCAAAGGTGGCAGAGAGCGGTCTTAGCATATGTGTGTGTGTGTGTATATATATATATGTATGTGCGAGTGTAATATATATATATATACACATTAGAATATAGTTGTACTATATATATATATATATACACACGTAATTGTCAGGGACCAATGAGTGCTGGCGCCGGCCTCTGGATCAGTGTAAAACAAGCCCCATGCAATGATGCAGTTGTCACCTGGCCCCATGCCGGTGCATATTCGCATCGTGCAGCTGCGCGGGCAAGTCTTGCACTGTGCTGGTATTGCAGTAGGTTTAGGGTTTAGGGTTTAGGGTCAATCACTAGTGCAGCGAGAGACGTAGCCAGCTGCCAAACATGCCTGAACGCCACTGCGCAAATCAGACAACGTTCCACCGGCGTCGCAGTCTAGGGTTTAGGGTTCAGGGTTTAGGGTTGAATATGCTCACATTGCCGGCGAGCGTCTGGATCCAGTGTGGTCGCCCTTGGCATTGGCTGCCGAGGCACTAAATGTTCCAGTGGGCTTTCCGTCCTGCATACAGTAACCCTGCTAAGGCTGTCTTATGCTGTCTTTGGACGACCCGGAACCCCAAAACCCTAAACCCTAAACTCCAACTTGCCGGCCTGCGAATGCTTATGGAGCTTTTTGGCGAGTCATGGGCTGCTTTTGCAGCGAACGTCTGCTACTGCGCAGACCACGAAACAGTGAAACTCAATTGGCTCTGCCTGCATGTGCTCTGAATGTCGTTCCCAGTCCTGGAAAACAGAAGCTGCGCAGGACCTTACAAAAAGTCCATGAGCACGTTGGAGTCCTGCCTGTCCCTGAGTCGATATTCGACCTCCTTTTGCAGCCACGTGTAAGCTTGCGCGAAGGAGATTTCAGGGTAGACCAAAACTTCCGGTGGGTCTGGTGCCCGCGAGTCCAGTGAGCCATGGCGGAGCACCTCCCTACGCCAATTGATCCAGTCTTTTCTGGATCTACCAGCCTGTGCTTGATAGAAGCAGAAGGAGTTCCACCAGAAGTCAATCATGCGAAGAAGCACTTTTCGCGCAATCTCGTCGCGTTCCTTCGAGTCGAGCCTCACACGATTCATGGTTGCGAAGTTCTTGCTGAAAGTCATCGACTTCCTTGGCGTCTGCGTTGTGTCGCCATGATGTTCCGGGTTGTTTCGCCAGCGCTTTGCAGCTCTGGGGTCGGAAAGCGTAGCCACTGCAACCGACATCTGCTGCCGAGCTTCTGAACGAGCATGAAGGATGCTCGCATCGTCTTGGAGCATTACTTGCTCTTTGGACGGGCGCGGCACATTCATGTATTCTTCTCGCCATGCCCGTGCTCTTGAAATCATCATTTGCCTCGCTTCTGCCTTCCAGCGTTCCACATCCGCTTCGTCCAAATAGGCCTCTATTCTTGCAGCTACCTCTGGCTTACGTACACGGCAGATGTCGCCAAGTGCTTGGGTCTCTGCACACCACAAGTATGGCTTCAAGATGTAGTTCTGAATCGTCTTGAAGATTCGAGCTTGATGTCGCATCGCTTTTTGTACCAGCAAGACAGACCGCACAAAGTTCTTGACAGCTCGCCGCAGCAAGTATGCCCGAGAAGATGCGCCGATGAATGATTTCAGCGCGTCAGCCGCTGCGGCTTTGCGTAGAGGGCGTCGGAGCCGTGTATACACCTTAAGGGGACGAAATGTACCCTAAAATTGGGGTCTAATATTATACCCTGTACGATGATAACCCCTAATTATTCAGGCATATGGAACATATAAACCCTTTTCGGGTTCATCTATACTCCCCTTAGAACCTTACTAAAAACAATCCGCCGACCCCAGCCGGGGGCGGCGTCAGTGAAGACCCACTGCTTCTTAGACCTTCCACCACCCCCACCCACCCCGCCATTCCCCCATGGCCCCAGCCTTCTCCCATCGGCCCTAAGCTGAGTTTTAAGGGCTCCGTGCATGCCCACTTGCTCCACTTCCCCCCCATGATGCCCCAGGGCCCTACCCCCGACCTTCACCACCCCCACCCACCCCGCCATTCCCCCATCGCCCCATGGCCCCAGCCTTCTACCATAACCCCTACGCTGAGTTTTAAGGGCTCCGTGCATGCCCACTTGCTCCACTTCCCCCCATGATGGCCCCAGCGCCCCAGAGCCCTACCCCATGGTCCCATGGCCTCCGCTTCCTCCACTCCCCCCGACCGCTCCCCATCACCCTCTGGCCTCATGGCTTCATGGCCCGAGCGGCCCAGGGCCTACCCCCAGGTCCATGGCCCCAGCCTTCACCATAGTCAAGCTGAGTTTTAGGTCCGTGCATGCCCACTTGCTGCACTTCCCCCCCATGACCCTCTGGCCCCATGGCTTCATGGCCCCAGTGCCCCACGTTGCTCCACCCGCCCACTCCGACCGCTTCCCATAGCTGGCCCCATGGCTTCATGGCCCCAGCGCCCCAGACCCCTACCCCCATGGTCCCATGGCCCAGCCTTCGACCATAGGCGCTAAGCCGCTAAGCTGAGGATAAAGGGCTGAGGCCTCCCACTCCCCCCGCCCTCTCCGCCCACTCCGACTGCTGCTCATGCTCCTCTGGCCCATAGGCTCTAAGCTGAGTTTTAAGGGCTCCAGTGCTGCCATGGCCCGCTGGCCCCATGGCTTTATGGCCCCAGCGGCCCTAGGCCCTAAGCTGAGTTTTAAGGGCTCCAGCGCATGCCCGCGACCCCCACTCCCCCCGCCCTCTCCGCTCCGCCATGGCCCTCTGGCCCCATGGCATGGCCCCAGCGGCCCTGGGCCCTAAGCTGAGTTTTAATACTCCGTTATGGGTCTGTGGCTAAGCTGAGTTTTAAGGGCTCCAGTGCCGCCATGGCCCTCTGGCCCCATGGCTTTATGGCCCCAGCGGCCCCAGACCCCAAGCTGAGTTTGAAGGGCTCCAGCGCACGCCCGCGACCCCCACTCCGGCCCTCTCCGCCCACTCCGCCATGGCCCTCTGGCCCCATGGCTTCATGGCCCCAGCGGCCCTAGGCGGTAGGCTGAGTTTTAAGGGCTTCAGTGCATGCCCTCTCCGCCCACTCCGCCATGACTTTCTGGCCCCATGGCTTCATGGCCCCAGCGGCCCTACGCCCTAAGCTGAGTTTTAAGGGCTCCAGTGCCGCCATGGCCCTCTAACCCCATGGCTTTATGGCCTTAGCCGCCTTGAGTTGTAAGGGCTCCAGTGCATGCCCGCGACCCCCACTCCCCCCGCCCTCTCCGCCCACTCCGCCACGGTCCTCTGGCCCCATGGCTTCATGGCCCCAGCGGCCCTACGCCCTAAGCTCAGTTTTAAGGGCTCCAGTGCCGTCCATGGTATTACCCTAAGCTGAGTTTTAAGGGCTCCAGTGCATGCCCGTGACCCCCTCTGGCCCCATGGCTTCATGGCCCCAGCGGCCCTAGGCCCGAAGCGAGTTTTAAGGGCTCCACACCCCACTGACAAGCCCTTTCCGCCCACTCCGCCTTGCCTTATGGCCCCATGGCTTCATGTCCCCAGCGGCCCTGGGCCCTAAGCTGAGTGGGCTCCAGCGCATGCCCACGACCCCCACTCGCCCCACCCTCCGCTCGGGTCTAGCGGCCCTACACCCTAAGCTGAGTTTTAAGTGCATGCCCACCCTCTCCCTAGGCCCTAAGCTGAGTTTTAAGGGCTCCAGTGTATGCCCGCGACCCCCACTCCCCCCGCCCTCTCCGCCCACTCTGCCATGGCCCTCTGGCCCCATGGCTTCATGACCCTTCTAAGCCCAGCACATGCCCACTTCCTCCACTCTCCATGGCTAGGGCTCACCCCCATGGTCTCCAGGGCCCTACCCCCATGGTCCCATGGCCCCAGCCTTCAAGGGCGCGCCCACTCCGACCGCTCCCCCATGAAGCCATGGGCCCAGAGGGCCATGGCGGAGTGGGCGGAGAGGGCGGGGGGAGTGGGGGTCGTAGGCATGCACTGGAGCCCTTAAAACTCAGCTTAGGGCCTAGGGCCGCTGCGGCCATGAAGCCATGGGGCCAGTGGGGGTCGCGGGCATGCACTGGAGCCCTTAAAACTCAGCTTAGGGTCTAGGGCCGCTGGGGCCATAAAGCCATGGGGCCAGAGGGCCACGGCGGCACTGGAGCCCTTAAAACTCAGCTTAGGGCCCTACTAGGGCCGCTGGGGCCATGCGTGGTGAAAGCAAAGAAGCGAACAAAACAGATACATTGATGTCGACGTGACCCCTGAACCCTGAACCCTAAACCCCGAGCCCTGAACCCTTAACCCTCAACCCTCAACCCTAAGCGACGCGACCAGACGGTCGACTCAACCCTATACCCTGAGCCCTAAACCCTAAACCCTGCACGACCAGACGGTCGACTCAACCCTATGCCCTGAGCCCTAAACCCTAAACCCGACGCGACCAGACGGTCGACTCAACCCCATACCCTGAGCCCTAAACCCTACACGACCAGACGGTCGACTCAACCCCATACCCTGAGCCCTAAACCCTAAACCCTACACGACCAGACGGTCGACTCAACCCTATGCCTGCGCCCTAAACCCTAAACCCTAAACCCCGTGCCGTTTTGGGGTCGGCGGCACTGGCGATAGCCATTAAATCGGGCAGCGCGAGGTCCCCAAGGACCGAGCAAATGCGGACCTTTTAGCCCGGGTCGTCCCGGGAATAGCCTTGCTGGCCTCTGGCCTTCTGCGAAGCAGAATTAGGCCGGACGCCAGTGCCGCCGACCCCCGCGTGCCGCCGGTGAACGGTTTTTTTTCGTGGTTTTTTGCGTCGCCACGGAGGCCCCCAGAGGGCGCGCATCATGAGCATCAGCGGGTCCAGCCCGGGACCCCCAGGCGCGCATCAGGAGCATCAGCGGCTCCCGGGGCGGGACCCCGGGGGCGCATCAGGAGCATGATGCCCCCCAAAGGGCGGGCATAAGCGACGTGTCTAAGCCCGGGGCTAGGAAAAAGGGAGTTTAGGGGCCTTATAAAGTGCTTAGAAACGTTAAGGGAGTCTAGGAGCCTCAAACGCTTAGAGATTTGAAGGGAGTTTAGGGGCCTGAAAATGCTTAGAAACTTAACGCTTAGAGATTTTAAGGGAGTTTAGGGGCCTCAACATGCTTAGAAACTGCTCGCCCCGCGCTTCTGCCTGCGCTGCCCGCCCATGGGCGCAGCCCCTTAAAATATGTTTAGTATCCGCTTGGGTTTTATAAGGGGATATAGTCATGTCCCCAAGGCACAACCAGAAGGCGCAGCAATTTTTTCCAGGCCGTCCAGATTAAATGACTCCTCCGCCGCTGCAGCTCGAGGTCACAGAGGCGAGCCACGTCAGCCTGCACGACTTGAAACTGCCGGGGCGTGAACAGGCTGAGGTCTGCTCCTTGTTCTCGGCAGATTTGCCGGAAGTCGTCCCGATACACCCTGATGACCTGAGTCTGATCTATGCCCTGATGGTCTCCACAGATGGCCTGTCGAACTTGACGGTGGACAGTCACCAGCTTTCGTAGCAGCATGCTGCTCAAGGCGACCACCAGGATGGTGATCCACGGCCGCTCGCGCTGCGCCCTCTCGTGCCGCGTCTGCTGAAGACGTAGGCGGAAGGCATGCTCAAGGCGCCTCTCCGTGTGAATCTCCCGGGCCCTTTGGACAGCATCCCGAAGACGCGCGCTGTGTGCTGAGCTCCTTTGCTGCTCGGCCGTGATCTTCAGCTCAGGTGTTAGTAGAGCTCGTGGAGTCCATGGTCGTGAGCCAGGGGACCTTGAGGCCCTGGAAGCTTGGCTTCGGGGTCTTGCACCGTTCACGTCCAACAAGTCTGTTTCCGTGACCTTTAGGCCACGAGAACGCACCTTCGCGACGTTGACGAGAGGCTCGCCACTGGAGGATTCTTGGCACATGAAGCCCTCTTCTACGACCCTCATCAGCGACTCAACTGCTTCAGTGTGATCGCGGTAATACTCCAGCTTCACACCTAGTCGGTTGGTGCTGGAATTGATCTTCCGAACCTCTGGCACTTGATGCACGCTGATACCCGTCTGATGCCGTGACAAGGCTTGCAAGGCTTTCTTCTTCTGCCCGCCTCTGGCATAGAACTGGCTGTGGATCCACACGTCGAGATCCTCATCTGGAGTCTTCAGTGCAGCTCGCTCAGACCTTTCAGACTTTGGCCTGGGTGAGGTCTCAAGAGTGTCGCGTGCCGCGGCATGCTCCTCATCCGGCTCCTGGTACTTCTCAGCAGCATCGATACCCCTGGCATTTCTGGATCTCAAGCCCGGGGCCCTCTGAATGCCCCGGCAAGTCTCTGGACTCAAAGCTTGCGGCATGATGTCTGCCGCGCATCGCGGGGCCCAGAGGGGTTTACTCGGCGCTATCTCTGAGTCTGAGCAACTGCCCAGAAGGGTTTAGGGTTTAGGGTTTTTTTTTGCCACCCGCCTAGCTGACACTCAGGCCACAGTTTAGGGCTTTAGGGTGCACGCTGCACCCGGCTGGAGAGCCAAAGGCGGCTTCCGGACAAGTGGAGTCTCTGGGTTGCCGAGTGTTTGGGCCCTATGTCATCCTTATACACACCATATATACTGAGGGCCCATACTTCGGATCCCTATACGCAGGGGCAAGGGACCATGCTAAGGGCCCATGATTCTTGCCCTGTGCATCCCCCCATGCTCCTTGCCCATGCACTTGGCTTTACCTGAGGGTGGGCGCATCTGATACATGCTGCTCGGACAAACTTCGGTGCTTTCAAACAGCACAAGCAAACATCTTTCGGAAGCTGAGCTGCTGGTGTCTAAGGTCTTCTTTGCCACAAGTAGGGATTTCAGCTCCTCGGCTCTCAGGCCCATGAAACAGGAGGCTGAAGGCTGGGCAGCACCCCACCTGCAACTCCTCCTTTCGCAACCTTGGCTGCAACAAGGTCATGCCAATGTCCCCTATGTCTTCATCTCGTAGGGGAGACAGGCGATTCTTGTGTGCAAGGTGGGAAAACTCACCCACTTTGACTTTCCCCTGCCACTCCGTTACGTCGGGCAGCGGCGGTTCAACGCGGCAATACCTTTCCAGGGCTTTCTGGAAGGGCTTGCCGAGGGTTGTTGGCAGACCGTCCATACTCCTTCTCAGAGCCAGGTTCACTCAGGCAAAGGAGGCTGGCCTTCAATGTACTTAAAGTGTATGTCGAGGGCTGATCAAGCAGCAGCTCCCAAGCCCCCCCCGTCCTGGCCAGATAGCGCAGGGCGCCGGGAATGCACCCGTATCAAAATGCTGCGCTGCAGTCGAACAGACTATGCACAAAGTCACTGGATTCGTCTATACTCATGCAGGCATATGCAGGCCATACTGTTGAAGACGCGAAAAGATGTGCAGCAGCATGAACTGGGTCTGCCACATGCGGGCACCACGCAGCCCGTGGAGAGGCGAACGACCTGAATACCATACGACTCACAACCTGCGCCGCCCGACCGGACTGACTACCGACCATGAATCTGCCGGCGGCCCTTACACAGACCCTTTGCATCCCAAACCCAGAACCTTCAAGTGTTGACATCTGTCGACGGCCATTTTCACTCCAGCACATCAAGGTCGCGACCCCATTCTTAGGAGCTCTGCGCCTCCAGCAATCGCCTGCGAAGGAAAGTATGCAGGAAGCGTAAGATTTCTCTACGTGCCTTTTTTCGTTCATTGAAGATGCACGGCGGGGCAACACTATGCGTAGAAGCACAACTGCCGCAAGCTACAGGGGGCTATCAAGATGAGTGGGTTTTGAGAAGTCAGTGTTTCCTCAAACAAGTGAGGATGAGTGCCAAACAAGGATGGGTTTTCTGTCGATACCTCGAACCCTCATGTTGCAATTTATGCAGGTTCATGCTGTGGGTATTGGGGCCCCAGCCGCGAGCTGCCGCAGCCCTGCGCTGAGAATCCATCTCAGCATTCCGCCCTGTTGGGCACTGTCGGTTTTCTTTGACGACGTTGCTGTCCTGCGGCCAACGCAATCTGGCGGGCACGTGCGTCAATGATCAGCGCTGCATCGTGTATGACGATGACCACATTAAGCCGTGCTTGCACCATCTTCAACCAACTCGGCGAGGGGCGAGTCAGACTGGATGCTGCTGTACATGCTGGCGCAATCATTAGTCCTCGTATAGCAACAAGGGCTGAGGAATGAAGTTGTGGCAGACCAGACTGACCAGGGACGTCCATCACTGAGCGCAGGACTCTTCCAACTTGATGCCTTTCAGCTTCGCATATTCTACCTTGGTGGCTTGGCAGGTGCAAACTGTGGCTGAGGGAAGCCGCCTCGCCCCCCATCCCCCCCTCCACCCCCCGACCCCCCCCAACCCAAAAAACATGCACGAAAATTGCACGAAAATACATGAATCGTATATACAGATATGCATCAGACAGCCCAGTGTCTCTGGGCTCCCGACAGATCTACCCCGTTTTCGGCACGCGATGCTACAGTAGCATGCGTCGTGACCTCGGGAGGTTGGACAATCAAACACTTCAGAATCTGACCCGCGGACTGCACCGCATGTATCCGCATGTAGTCTGGGCCCCTTGCCCATGTACATCGGCATCCCCTCTTCAATGATCTCGACCTGAGCCGTCTTGCCGTAACTAGACGTTAGACTTTACGTCGGATCCAAGTGGCACATCTGGGTGGCACATCTGGGTGGCACATCTGGGCCTCCCCACGCAATGATGGCATTGGAAGTCTGCCAGGCCTTCGCAGAACTCACACACCGGAGCCGCCAGATCAAGGCCGCATGGATTGGCTGAGGCTGAATGTCACTTTGGGCATTTTTTTGAAGGGAACTTCGTTCCAGCTCCGCAAGCATCAGAGGTGAAATGGCACTGCCGAATGCCACCGTGCCATACATATACTGAGGACATCTGTCAGCGCGTCACAGGTGGAGCACATAAAAAGAACCAAAACATCCCCGCCACCCGCCGAAAGCAGAGCAAAACGCTGGGCAGAGCTCAGATCGAAGCCCATGGTTGCGAAAGAAAGCTCCTGGCGCAGCAAGCTGCAGGCCTCAACGACTCAAAAGTCAGAGGGGAAGCCTAACACCCACGTGCCTGCAAGGATCTGCACGCGCGTGGTGCGGCCTCTGTTGCTGGAGAATCTTCTGGAGCCTCACGGAAACTGACCAGGAGCTGATGGCATGATCATGTGAAAGTACCTGGTAAAAACAGACACGTTGTGGTCCACCGTCCCAGGATGATTGCTTGCATCACACATGTCTTGCGCACAATGCTTCCAGGCTGCAAGGCTTGCAAAGTGGCGGCGGCTAACTCGTCTTAACAGGAGCCAGACGCCAAATGAGGCCAATCCGGCTGCACACTTTCCCTGCCCCCCGATGATCGTGACAATCACAAGCATGGCTACTTGCCAACCACAACAAAGTGTCAGTGCGTGTTAGCCACGCAGTCTGCACATCGTTCCTTATAACTTGTTACCACTTGTAGAGTATGTCATGTGATCACACGTGATAACCATGAAGGCCATGTGTTCCTTTTTCTTTGAAGCGCGTCTTGCCGTCATCGGCTGTCTCGCTGACTGCATCAGTAACGCGCGCACAACGTCCAGCTCTTGCACTTTGCAGAGCTTTGCGCATGCAGTGGGGCTGGATCAGCGGTGGGTGCTGGGCAGGCTGAGGTTCAAATATGCAGATCCGGCGCATGGCCTGGGAGGAGCGTACAAGATGGCTCAAACATGCCCAGACCCTGGCTTGCATGGTGCTCTTGTGTGTAAAATATTGCTTTCATGTACAGGCAGCCTTAACCTCGACGTTAAGATGCGACCACCGGGTGGCACATGCCTGCACTTTCAAGGCGTTTGACAGTGCAACGTGCCATGCTGCATCGTGTAGGCAAAACTAGGGTTTCAAGGGAGCTCTTAGACTCTTAGCTGGCTGAGATCCCAACATTGCAGGCTGCCACGGCCTAGCACAGAGGGTGCGATGGCAGGACGTCCTCAACGGATGAGACAAGTTCGTCCAAGCCCACCACTGGCGACCTCGCAGCCATGTAAGGTCGCTAGTGATGCAGCGTGGCGCAGGCACTGCGCTGTGAAGACACCGTGGAGCCCCGGCAGAGTGGACAAGGTTGCTGCGCAGCCTTTCCAGAGGAGGCAAGCTGCCAACGTCTGATGCCTTAGGCTGGCGTGCTTTGTCATTGACACATACTCTTTTCGGATGTTTACGATAACAGGACTATACAATAATTCCCATATCGGATGGAGCTAGATGCCACAACTTTAAGGAACCTGGGGCTCGCACAGTCTGAGTGGAAGTTGTTTCCGCAGAACCCGCAACAAACAAGCTGACCTGGTGTCTTCCCGGACGTCTGAAGTACAACCGACATGTGGTGCCCTTGCAGCAAGCTGCAGAGCCTGCAGCCTCTTCGGACATGCGCATGGCCTCTGAGCTTATTTCGCTATCACATCATGAGGCAAGCTTCACTAGCAAGCCTCGAAGCAGACCGCACAGTCCTCACCTGCCAAGGCATCACCAACGAGGCGACAGGAGAAAGTGCAGAATAAGAAGTGACGGAAACTCGGCCTCGCATCTCTCTCTCTGTCTCTCTCTGTCTCTCTGTCTCTCCGTCCCTCCCTCCCTCCCTGATTCATGAGATGGCTTGGGGGCCTTCAATCGGCTTCCGGCACTTGCCAGAGTCCTGCATCTGGCAAGCTCCACAGACATGTCGGAGAGCAAGGGCTTGAATAGCACGCGACGCGCCAAGAACTAGTTTTCATCTGCGCCGGCGCCAAATGCAATATCTTGCAAAGCTGTTTCGTCGATCGGAAACTCCAAATGGAACCTCAGGCACGAGAGTGTCTTCACCCTTTGCAGTGTCTCTTCACTGTGATTTGCTGTGGCAAGCTGTGCAGATCTATGCAGGCAGAGAGCATAGAAGGCTCTCCATGGTAACGGAGAGCGGTCGGAATCGAGAAAAGCTTCGCAGTGCATCTCTTCCCATGATGACAGATCGGGTGGCTCCTTCGGAGGCTTCTAAACAAGCCCTGTGCTTCTGTGAAAAGAGCAGCGCAACTGAACTCGTTTCTAGGATGCCTCTGCTTGATCCTGCAGTATTAGGTCGATAAGAAAGCCACCTCAGATCCATCATGCATCGATCTACAGTACGGCTGTCAGGCGAAAGAGACGTCAGGCGCAGGCATTCATCCTCGCTGTGATAGCGCGAGGGTTCCCGCAAGTTCCGATCATTCATGTTTGGAGGTACCTGTATTGGTGGAGACGTGGGGCCAGCCATAGAATGCCATGCTACAGGGAGGCTCCTGCCTGCCAGAGACCATGAGGCCACGGAGCAAAGGGCCTTCGGGGGCATCCGTCACATTCAACTTGACATCCAGCCAGCTTGCCTCAACCCTCCAAAGTCAGCAGTCTGCCTTGGCAGCTGTCCATCGAAGGAAGAGTTGACCCACAGAAGTGGCAGTGTTCCTGCCTGCTGCTCAGGGCAGCGCTTGTGACAACAGCATCAGGAGCCGCCAGAACTTGGCAAAACATAGTATGTTTATATGTGCTTGTAATCCGGAGGATGTGTGACGAGAACACCCGAGAGTTATTTCGGCAGTCATGTCTCTCGCCACAACCCCTAGCCAGACGTGGCCAAGCAAGTCGCTGCCAATGAATACAATCCCCACTAAGCGCCTCCGGAAGGGTGGGAACAGTCGTTTAATTAAGTAGTTTTCCGATGTTGTACTTTGTACTTGATGGAATCCGGAACGAAAATCTAGACTGGTCTTGTTTGGTGCCCTTCCATTCGTAATACTTCCTGGTTAGACGTTTCGTGCATTCGTCACTACGGCGTAATTTCGCTAGATCCCCTCCCCAAGCACGAACGCCAAGCATCACGCAAGACCTTTTTTTTTGAACTGCTAGGAGCCAGCCAGCAGCAGGGATTGCTCAGTTATCTTGCCGAGCTTCTTCAAGGCCTTGCAAGTCACAAGCGTGCCCTAGAGGACACTCAACGCAACAAGGTTTCTGGGATGAAAACCGAAGGATCCGCTAGCTTATTCACCAACGCACCTCCGATGCAGTTGAATCCGATGCTTGGTGGCCTGTTCCGAGGAGGGCCAAGCATTTGCATTGAATCAAGCAAGCATCAAGAAGTCACGCGGACGGAGGTGACAAGGCCTGCGATCAGTCCACACTGCTGTGCCCAGGTGAGCCACGGTCGCCAGCCATGCTCATCACACGCCAACGTGTCGAAATGGCCAATGATCACCTCACAGGTCTTGTCTTCGTGTCCTGTCTGACAATATTACGCCCTTTCTGTCGCGTTTCTAAAGCTGTACTTGCCAAGCTGCTAAGCCCCGCTTCGCACGGGTGAGGGTGACATTCAACCTTCTGGGGTCGCCGATGAAGCCGACTTTCCCAGTCTGGTTGGCTCTCACCGTCGACACAAGGATCACGTCCTGTGAAAAAAAAACTTCCAGATAGGGTGCGCGTGTGCGTGCGTGCGCGCGTGTGTGTGCGTGCGTGTGTGTGTGCGCGTGCGTGCTTGTCTGTGTGCTTGTCTGTGTGCGTGTCTGTGTGCGTGTCTGTGTGCGTGTCTGTGTGCGTGTCTGTGTGCGTGTCTGTGTGCGTGTCTGTGCGCGTGTCTGTGTGCGTGTCTGTGCGCGTGTCTGTGTGCGTGTGTTTGCGTGTGTGTGCGTGCGTGTGGTCGTGGTGGCGTCGGGCGTGGTGGCGTGGTGGCGTGGTGGCGTGGTTGCGTGGTTGCGTGTTTGCGTGCTTGCGTGCTTGCATGCTTGCGTGTGCGCGTGCTTGCGTGTGTGCGTGTTTGCGTGTGTGCGTGTGCGTGTGTGCGTGTTTGCGTGTGTGCGTGTTTGCGTGTGTGCGTGTGTGCGTGTGTGCGTGTGTCCGTGTTTGCGTGTGTGCGGGTTTGCGTGTGTGCGCTTGCGTGTGCGTGGTGTGTGCGTGTGTGCGTGTGTGCGTGTGTGCGTGCGTGCGTGCGTGCGTGCGTGCGTGCGTGCGTGCGTGCGTGCGTGGGTGTGTGTGTGTGTGTGTGTGTGTGGGTCTCATGTGTGTGTGTGTGTGTGCTGTGTGCTGGGCGTGGGCTGGGCGTGGCCGCTTTGGGCGTGGGCGTGGGCGTGTGTGCGTTGGGCGTGGGCGTGGCGTGCGTGCGTGCGTGCGTGCCGTGCGTGTGGTGTGTGGTGTGTGGGTGTGTGTGGTGTGTGTGTGTTTGTGGTGTGTGTGTGTTTGTGGTGTGTGTGTGTTTGTGGTGTGTGTGTTTGTGGTGTGTGTGCTTGTGGTGTGTGTGCTTGTGGTTTCTGTGCTTGTGGTTTCTGTGCTTGTGGTTTCTGTGCTTGTGGTTTGTGTGCTTGTGGTTTGTGTGCTTGTTTGTGTGTGTGTGTGTGTGTGTTTGTGTGTGTGTTTGTGTGTGTGTGTGTGTGTGTTTGTGTGTGTGTGTTTGTGTGTGTGTTTGTGTGTGTGTTTGTGTGTGTGTTTGTGTGTGTGTTTGTGTGTGTGTGTTTGTGTGTGTGTTTGTGTGTGTGTGTTTGTGTGTGTGTTTGTGTGTGTGTTTGT
>CAJNDS010002732.1:172500-204086 GCA_905221605.1 Symbiodinium natans | reverse complement strand
GGCCATGACCGGATTCCCGAAACCAAAAGGGGGAAGGGTTGAGGGTTTAGGGTTTTTTCCCACCCGTTTCGCAAGCGTTTGCGTTTTTTTTTTTTTCCACCCGCTTAGCTGACCTCTCGGACACTCTGCAGGGAAGGGTTTGGGGTTTAGGTGGGGGATCAGTACCTGCCCAGGCAGGTCCCCAGTGGAATCATCCGTTCCGCCCTGTTTCGGGAATGCGTGACACTCACGCCGCCCCGAGCACCAAAACAAAATAGTGCGCCTCGTAAGGGTGGGCTGGGCGGGGAAGAAAACACATGCTGCCAGTTTAGCTCTGGCAACTTGTTTGGCTTACACACACTTACACCAAGACCCGGCAGGACTGATGTGCTGGTTTGACAATGATGCATGCGCACCCAATTTTATATATATATATATATACTTATATATACCCCCAAACCGGCAAGCAGAGAAGAACAAATTCACTAACCGCTACTTACTTTCGGCACTTTGCAACCAGACTTCCACGTAGTTGAATGTCTCGTCGCAGTCCATCACGGGGGCCTAGGCTACAGCCTGTGTCTGTGTCTGCTGCTGTTGGACTTCTTAAATTACCGAGGTTGGCACCAGAACTGCGCAAGCGAGCCTCACCACCAGCAAGAAGCTGAACCTCGGATTCACTAGCCACTGCATGTCCGCGGTGCCCACCACGGCTTGCTTTCAGAACAGGAAATCTCTGCCGGCCACGCTGCATGCTGACAGGCGATGCCGAACCATCATCTCCGCGATCACCACTCATTCGGCGGGGCGCATCTAAAGTAATCTCGAACTGTTACTAACAGTGGCTGGGCCAAAAGGCTGCAAAGACCACCGCAACTGTCACGAACGTACTTTGAGTAATGAATGAGCCAAGAAACAGGCGGCATCAGCATACAAGCAGACAGCAGCTCCTCACTCTCCGCTTCGCCGTCAGTCCTCCAGGACAGCTCAGGGCACCAGTCTTCGGCCGGGACGTGTTACAAGCAACACCGAGGATCTGAGTAAAACCGAGTCTTCCGCCCTTTTGTGGCCTTTCGAAACGCATCCTGCACTTCCTCAATTGGCTTGTTGTCACATGTTGACTGCCAATGCAGACGATCGCACAAAGGGGAAGCTCTCCTTTTCTGCCAATGGTAGCGCCCATCTCGCGCGTCGCTTGAAGAGCGGATCAACCTCGGAAGTCAAAGCATCAAGGCGTGACCATCCTGAGTGCTGAATGCCGGAGAGAAGCTGCCGACTTTAACTCCGAAGTCAAGAGGGCGCTTTGCCAGATCCTGTGGTCGTCCTGTTGGCGACAAGGAGCTAGGACATGAGTGTGGCAGCAGTCAACTACCCCCACATGGGCACGTAGGCAGACACCTGTTGTCACCTGTGCCCAGTGCGAGGGATTTCCTGGCGTGGTTTGGGGGTCCAGGATGCCCCCCCGCTCAATGGCGATGCTTTGCTGGCTTCGATCTCGCCTGTGTGCCAAGACTGAAACTGCGCTCAAGCATGCAGATGTAGGCAGGAACCATGTGTTGGTTCGAACGCCGCCTGCTTTCATTCAGATTCAGTGACTCAATTATTCTCTGAGAACGACAAAGCATGCATCTGGTGCGCTGCTCACTCGTATGTCTGGAGCTTTGGTCCCTGCTGACCTTTTGCTTCCCTTTAAAAGTTGCATCTACAGAAGTCTTTGTTCTTTGCCTTTGCCTGTCACAGGAAATGCGACAGTTGGCAGGGTCGGGGGGACATTGTCCTTGACTTCTTGACTGGCGCAGGCCCCGACATCTCGCTTTCAGCTTTCTGATCCGGAGCTGATCGTGCCCTTTTACATGCTTGCGCAACTTCCGCCTCGGATTCCCAGCACCCGGTACGAGGCTGCAGCTGCAATGGCCCTATGTGACTGATTTCAGCGGTGCAGCCACGAACTTACCGTTTCAGCTTATGTCTTCACATGTCCGCCTCTCCTTGGACTCTTATCCAGTGTCGCCTCGTCAGATCACGTCTGAAGCGATACCCCCAGAATCTCTGCCCAAAACCCTTACACCGAAAAGAGGGATTTAGGGTAGGGCGTAAAAGTCTTACTTGACCTTCATGTTGCACTTTGCCTACCGACGCTGGCCAGTTTCGAAACTGCATCGCATTGCATCGAACTGAACCTCATCACTTCGCTCTTTGCTTTGTCTTCACGAACCTGACCTGCTTTTTGCGTCTGGAACTGAGGCTCAGCAATTTTGGGGCTTTCTTTGTCTTTCAACCTGCTTTGCTTTTGCTTTCTCTGCTTGTGCTTCAACTTTTCTTGTGGCTTTGCTTCAGGATGGCCTTAACTTGTTCTTGCCTTCTCTTGTCCTGTGCTTTGCCTTTCTTTTGACTTGTCTTGTCTTTTGTCTTGTCTTGGTTTCGCCTTCAACACTTTCCTTTGCTTCTGTCTTTGCTCCTTGTCCATGTTTTGGCCTTCACTGGTCTTTTCTTCTCTCTTCGCCTGGCTTTGCTTCTGCTCTTGACTTGAAGCCTTCTGCTGTTTTGGGCATGTCTTCATGACCTTCGTGGCTTCCTTTGGCTTGGCATCTTCGCCTCATGTGGCCAACTTCGACTTCTCTTTGGCTTCGCTTCGTCACAGGCTTCGTCCTTGCTCCCAGACTCTCACTAGGACAACCCAATAAGGGAAAACAGCAAGTGTCCCCCCCCCCCCCCCCCCCCCCCCCCCCCCCGATGCGGCCTGCTCCTCGTAGCCTCCGCTTAGCTCACAGAGTCACCGTGGCCAAGACACGCCACACAGCTACTTCTGGGTGTAGATAAACCGCGTATGCCATGAAATCGGAGGCTTCACAACAATCTTGGAATCTTACCATTGCAGATGGGTTCCTTGACTTCAAACAGAGCGATGGCAACCGCCCTTGGCCAGATGTTTTACATGCATGTTTCAGTTGCACTTGCCTCACTTGCTGCGGGACCTGAGCATACAAGCGTGCAGCAGCACAGCTGCCACATCTTTGCAGCTTTCCTAGCGGCTTCCTTTCTGCCGCCTGCAATAACATCACCGGATGCTGCGAGTGAGGCACCACGCAGCAAGTGCCCCATGACAAGAGAAAAAGGAGCCGACTCAAATGGCACGTGTGAGCGACCAACTCTTTTAAGCTGATCTTCTGGCTTCAAGGTTCGGCCTGAACTCTGACAAGGATCGACAGCAGACGTGGTTCTCATCAACTTGGCCATTCATTGAATTTAATTCACGCGCGTCCCACGACGGATGGGTTTGGGCATGCTCGCTCGAAGGGTGTTGGCCTGATCTATGGCATCCATGAACTGGTGCAGTCCTCTTCAAGTCGTAGCACACGGAGCCAGACGAAAAGAACATGCCTCGCAGCCACGTTTGACATTTTCTCCTCCTCCCCCCCCCCAGCTCCCGGCAGTCTTGCCATGTATTGCGCACATTCCCTAAACCCTTTTTGCCGCTGGACTCCTTGCTGCCAGGACCCTAATCCCTGAACCCAAAACCCTAAGGCCCAAGGCCTAAGCCCTAAACCCTTCCCGCTATAAACCCTAAACCGCTTTTTGTCTCAAAGAAGGCGCTTTTGCCACATGGGGGGTTCAGGAAGGCGTCAAGTCAAGGAGCCGCCCCCGGAGCTCATTAACGCCTGCAAGGGCCTTAGGCCCAGTCGGCACTCAGGGAAGGAGCTTTGATGAATGATTGTGTTATTTTCTTGTATATTTCTATTTTCTTGTACATAACTAGTACTATATTCTGGTATTGAGATAGTATTGTGGAAATTACCAGAGCTTCATCCCACGATCCTCCGTTACACTGCGCGCCGGTGTGTCGGCGCTGCATAGTGCCTAGCCACAAAGTTAGCAGCTGGCGAAGAAGTCGTCCCAGCCATCACCGGGATCCTCATAGGCGAGCTCTCGCGGCTGGTCCTGGTCTGCACGGTTCTGCCATGTTCTGCACACAAAAGTCTCGGCACGGGGAGCCACATGCGGGAGTTGAATCGACGAACCTTGTCAAACTGGCTCTGTCTCCCTCATCCTTGCCAAGTCTCATCCGGATTGGAGTAAAAGTTGCTAAGGTCCCTGTTGCTTCGCACGACAGGGGTGTGTGGCGGTGTCATAGTGAAATTCTTCACTGCCTCGGCCGGCTGCGGGTAATACACCGGCGAGACACAGAGCACAAAGGAACTTGCAACATTATGTAACTGTAAGTAAGAAGCACAGCAAATATCGCTTTGCCGCACGGGGTACATTGGCGTCGAAGCCTGTGTACCAGCCATGCTTCCAGAGATTGGATATGCCTCCTGGCAGCACGCAGAGCCGCTTTTGCGGATCGCGAGCGCAAAGCCTTGTGGGAAAACATCTCTGCAAACACAACAAGGGGGGTCTACGATAATAAGGACCCTTAATAAGAACCGCCAAAATAGTAGGATCCCCTAAAAACAAGGGTGCCAAAAAGGTACCCCTGATAGCGTAAACTCCCACAAAGGACAGGCGGTCTGGGAAAGAGATGAGGCGTGTGCCAGACAAACCCTAAACCCTAAACCCTAAACCCTAAACCCTAAACCCTAAACCCTGTGCAACCTTTCTGCCGAGTCTCACTTTCACGAGCTCTTCTACACTCCCAATCATCGCAGCTGGGAACCTCACCTTCTCCTCAAGTCAGAAGAGGCAAGTGCCGGCACTTCTAGTATCACTACTAACGTTATTATTATGATTTCTTATTATTAGCTACTACTATTAGTATTACTACTATTGTTAGTGTGATTATTGTTGTCATTATACAGAACTGATCGCTGGGGAGCGTTTTGATTGGAAAGGAGGTGTGGCTTCATGCGACTTCATGCCCCTCCATGTCTTTCCGACATGCTGCTCCAATGCCACGAGAAAGCACAGCTTCGATGACTAGGAGTAGAATCTCCGAAATGATGTTGTCTCTTTTCGCTCTCTCTTCTCCCTCTTCTCCCTCTTCCTCTTCTTCCTCTTCTTCCTCTTCTTCCTCTTCTTCCTTTTCTTCCTCTTCTTATCTTCTTCTTCTGCTTCCTCTTCTTCTTCTTCTGCTGGGCCTGACGGGCCCCCCGAGGATGTCCCCACGCGCGAGAGCGAGCCTCCGGTCCGGTGTGACACCGATGACTGAAGGCTCAGCGTCAGCTCCTGTTGACTACGAGCGCTCCAGCGTGACACTCTCACCAGGTGCCAACATGCTTTCCCCGGGACCTCTTCCTCCCGCTCTTTCTTTCTTTCTTTCTTTCTTTCTTTCTTGGGGGCGTGGGGGCGAACCCCCTGGCTGTGCGCCTGCCCCGGTATTCGGGGGTCCTCAGTTTGTCTCGGGGACGAGGTCGGGCTTGGCGCTTGTTCCCTTTCACCCAGTCCTTAAGAGTCCTTAGTGCCCTGCCCCCGCTAAGCCCCCTGCTAAGCCCCGCGCCGTGCCCTTCCATTTCTTCCCCGAGTGGCAACACGTAGCAACCTCCCGGGCCTTTCTTGCGAGTTGCCCCAAGGGTCCTAGACTACGTGCTCCCCTAAAACCGGCCCTTTAGCCCCCGGAGGATGTTGCAGTGAGACGGGTAGGCCATCCGTGGTCTCAAACAGGCTGCAAACCCCTATCCGAAGTAGCCCTGCGTCAACCTGAATTCACAGCCCCCAGACAACCTGGAACCAGAGCCTGCAACTCCCCGGCCCCCACGGTGGCTTACGAACTATACTGTGCTGTTGCCCCATGCAAGGATAGACTGGGTTGCCTCCTCGACTGCTAGTCAAAACTCTCGCCCTCAACCTATACTCTTAGTGCCCCCCCATCGTCAGTCAATCCCCGCATGGGCTCGTCCGCTCTCTCCCTCTCTCTCTCTCTCTCTCTCTCTCTCCTCTCTCTCTCTCTCTCTCTCTCTCTCTCTCTCTCTCTCTCTCTCTCTCTCTCTCCCCCTTTCTGTCGTAGTGCGCTGTTCGGGCGCTTGCAAGACACTGGCATAAAACCCCAGTGGAACCCAGACCCGTCTCGGTTCATCTGACCCTATCTGACAAGGGCAAGGACAAAGACAAAGACTTGTTGGGGGTCGGTGCCGATTTTCTGAAGTGATCAAGAACCCCGAAGGCTACCCCGAAGGGTCCCCAGAAACCCCTCCCCCGAAGTTTTTGCAGCGGAACGGGCTCAAGTATGCAGCCCTTGTCACGGCTTGGGGGTGTCATTGGGGATCCCCCTGTATATACCTTTTAGGGGATGATATAAAGGTACCTATATATGTATATTTCTATACATATATACCCTTTAAGGGATTGTAAAGGGTTCCTGCCCTGCTGCTGCCATCTGCTCTTCCTGTGTCGCAAGCAGTGCTGGCCGAGCTTCGATTCCCCGCTCGATTTTGGCAAAGGTCTGGAATGGATACGCAGACTCGAAGGGCGGCCTTACTTCTCCAATAGCCAAGGGAAAAAAGGCTAATTACTTTATGATTCCTACTAGAAAAGGAAGCCCAGAAAGGTTTCTAAAGTTCAGCTGTTGAAGAAGCAAGCGGCTTGCCAGCCATAAGCTCAAAAATCAGAACCCCGAAGCTCCACCAATCAAGAGCGCAGTCGTGCCCGCTTGCCTGTCCAATTTCGAGCGGGCTCTGCTAGCCTACTACTTGCTTAAGAACCCCGACAGAATATGTTAAAGGACAGGATACCCCCACATGCAAAGTTTTCTATTCGCAAAGAGTGTGCAAGTGAATATGAGCGAGAGGGTAAGAGAGTGAGCGAGTGAGCGAGTAGTGTGAGTGAGTGGTGTGGTTTTTTTCCCACCCGTTTCGCAAGCGTATACGGGGAAGAGGTCGGGCCTAGCAAACGCCTAAGTTCGGGTTAAAGTAAGCTCCTAGTCTGTATCGGGAGCATCTGCAGACAGCCTTCGGAGTTCCACTCTCCCTTACAACAACAGCAGCAACAAGAAAGCATACATTCCTCAAGCCCTTACCCAAACCACCACCCAGACCTCAAGGAACTTACTCCGAAGCAGCCATCCCCGGAACTCCCAAAATGCAAAGGCCTGAACCCCCATCCCCCCCCCCAGCTTGCCTGCCCGAGTGTCACATAGGCCAGGGTTCGTCACAAAAGTAGGCTAGACTGGACTCAAGGGGAGGGGCTATAAATGGATGGAGCACTCAGGCAGGTTCACTGTCTTGCGAAACGACGCAAGAGGAGGGGTGGTTGGGTTTCATATCCCCGGTCTCCCAGCATTCAGTTCGCATCTACGGTCAGGACACGCTAAATAACCATACCTAGATGTCAGGTACACTGCCCGGGGATACAACCAGACTACGAGCCTACGGCAGCTCATAAAAGAGATCTCCCAGAAGGTAAGACCCTTCATCAAGCGAAAGTCATGATTCGGCCCAGCGACCAGGTGCGCAGACAAGACTTCCACTCCATCCAAATCGCCAACAGCCGTCACTCGCACGACGCGGCATGCCGCTTTGATGGATGTTGTCCCAATGACTTGATCTGGCACGATAAAGATCTTAACACGAAGACACATAGCGGCGTACCCCGCTAAGCGCTTGAAGGCAGCACCAGGGACATAACCCAACAAGGACAACATGACCAAAGTGTAAGCCAAGGAGTCCTTCAGCTTGTCCATGAGCACAATGGAGTCCTTGAACTTCGGCTTGCCCAACTCACCTGCTGCTCGATACAGGATTCCGGCAGCAGTAATCTCCTCAGAAGCTTGGCCCGTCATGCCAACTGGAGCGGACGCCGTAAGCCCGGCTTCACCGTTAACGGCTTTGCCCGCTTCCTTGAGGACATCCATTGACAAACGAGAGACTCCAATACCTCCTGGAGCTGGCCTCAGCACTGACAATAAAGTCACCACAAGGAACAGGAAAGGCGCTCCGGGCCCGGAAGGTGATGGTGCTGCGACAAACAGCAACATGACAAAGCCCTCTCCATCAGATGCCGCTTGTGATGGACTCTCAGCGATAATCTTCGCTCGTGTAGCATCTAAAAGAGGCCCGACGATGTGAACCTCCTCAGCTTTACCAACCTCTTTGCGGCGAGCGTCCATGGTGGTGACACTCACGAGCGTAATGCAGAAAGTGATGACTGGTCTCAAAAGGCGAGCAATGGCAATGTACATGTACACGACGTCGGCCTCAGATGCATCTCCAGCCGTTCGGGACTCCAAGATCAAATTCAACTGACAGAACTCACTGATACACCGGCTCGCTGGTCTGTCAACAGTCTGGAGGGTCAACATGGTCGGGCCAATGTAGTCCACGTAGACATAAATGGCCAAAGCTGTCGTTGATATACGGCGGCCGGACGGAGTCACGACTGATGACGCCAAGGCCAGAACAATAGCCACGAGAGTGTTCATCAATTCAAACGCACGCCAATCCAACGAAGCGTTTCTCATGGCCAACAAGACCGTGGTCGAAATGCCAATCGCCAACTCAGCCCAAGTGATCGAGATTGGTCCTGCATTCCGCAAGACGCCGTATACAAGGGCAATAATCGCGGCGGCAGTTCCGCCGAGCACCTCAGTGTGGCTGGCATCCATAGACATCCAAGCCCAAAACAAGGCCACCACGCCGATCGTAATGCCCCAAGCACCGAAAATCTTGCGCATGGACCTGTTCTCGGTGAGCCTAGGTAAGGCGGTTGCAGCCATGAAAAGAAATCCGACGGCCAGAGTGCGGAAAGACTCCCAAGTCTCCTGAGAGGGGCCGAACGCCTTTCGATATTCGGCATGGGATCTCACTCCAAGTTCGAATGATGCACTCTCATCGTATGGAATATGTCCTAACACCTCGCCTTTGAGAATGCGTTCTGTCCAGGAAATAGATGGGCGTCCCTTCTTCGTTTTTGGATCCAAGGAACGGCCAGCACGCCCTGGAATCTTGAACGAGGTGTCTTGACCGAACCCGTAGATGATCGCCTCTTGCACTGGCCATAGCTTGTAGATGAAAGAGTCGACTGTGCTAGCCTCCAGGGTTCTCTCTCGCCACTCCATCTCAACAGCCAAAGAAGCTGCAAAAGAATGACCAACATAATCGCAATTGGTCAAGGTCACTGCAAACGGAATGCCGACAAGGCAATTCTGGACCTGGGACGGCCTGATATCCGTAGGATCATTAACCGCACCTCCATCATCATCATCGTCGTCATCCTCTGCCTCATTGACCATCACTCCACGAACTCGCCGGTAGCAGACTTTCGTGCCGTTGAATTCAGGAGGTGGAGCAACAAAGAAACGGACGTCGTCACCAGTCGCGTAAGCTGAACTCATAACACCACGACCCTTGGTGAACACGATGTCTTGGTCCAAAGTAACGAGCAAGCCATACGCCAGCGCATCCTGCCGGCTCAGGACCCACCAACTTTGGCATTTTGGTGCACCTGCTTGGCTTAGTATCAAAGAGGACCCTTTGACCTTTTGGGACGACATCACCTTGAACCTTCTGCAATAATCCATTAGGGAGATAATCACCTGTCCTCCATAGACTACCTCCCATCTCAAAGATGCCAACATCTGAGACTCCAGCCAGCTCAGACTCCACATTTGGAATCGACCCACTGGCGACGATGGAATCCAAAAACGCAAAGGCGGTTTGCGCGGTCGCAACCCGCACCACACCTTTCGTCTGGACTGTGTCTGACGCCCCACCAGACGCCGCAATCCAGTATGAGCAGGCCAATGCCATCGTGGACACGGATCCTGGATCAAATCGACAAGCGTCAGCATTTGCTCGTTCACACTTCTTCAAACAATCGCTGGGAGACGATGCGGTGAAAGATCCGGCAGGGGCGGCCTTCGGAATCCTCTTCCCTTGAGCTTTGGCCATAATCTTGCGTGTCCGAACCAATGACCAGGGGGGACGATGGACCCATCCTGGTCTCTCACACACAGAGGACGTCCCAAATCCGTGCAGTCAACCGACCCAACGGGCTCATTGAAGATAATGTCTCCTGGGGTAGTATAGATAGCGTCGACCACCTGAGCGCCAGAGTTGGGGTCAACGCCAGACGACGAGTGGCAAATCATGCAATTGCCATCAGTGCCAAACGCGACCTTGATGGGGCGCGAACTCCCGGAAAGAGTCACGCCGGCTATGTGGAGGCACTCATCCAGACTAAAGAAAGGATCCCGGACTGAAGGCGCGATCGCCTGAATAGCACTGGTGACCGTGCTATTGAGAGGGGCGTAGACGCGCGACCCTGGATTGCCGACAACCATCCAACGGCTCAGCGCATTCGTATCTTC
Organism: Symbiodinium natans; assembly: GCA_905221605.1. NCBI lineage: Eukaryota > Dinophyceae > Suessiales > Symbiodiniaceae > Symbiodinium > Symbiodinium natans. The sequence goes on along the minus strand of CAJNDS010002732.1, from coordinate 193,870 downwards.
GCCTACAGGGTAAGCCAGCGAAACACGGCAAGCTTGTCCCGGTGAAGATTTGACAATCAAGGCTCTCTCAGTCACCTTGGTGGCTGGTAGGCCACTGAAAGAGACTTGATCACGCGAAGGAAACCAAGACGGTGGCGGTATCACCGGGGCGTCAATCGCGGTCGACGCCATCAAAAGACGGGCCAACTCATCCAGATGCTCGACACGCAGATCGACATCGGCTGGGCTGTGCGACACAATGCGGCCTCCACCACTCGCTTCAACATGACGGACAGCTACTGGCGCAAACGTCCACGGAAATTGGGCGACGGAGTACGGTTTGCCAATCGTCTCGATAAAATCTTCTGGGTCGAAGCTGAATCCTCCATTGGGCCTCACTGATGACCGCATAGAAGGTTGAAATAATGGTAAAAAAGAGCATGACACAACACATCTCTAACATACCGATCAGGACAGAGGATACTGGACTCAAGAATCCAGCTCAAATAGGCCAGCAATTGCTGAAACCAACGGTGCGCAGTTGCGTCACCTTTGAGACCCTCAAATCCCTCACAGTTCTTGATGCGCTTGAGCCAAAATGGCTACGGGTTTAGGGTTTAGGGTTTAGGGTTGAGGGTTGGGTTTGGGGTGCCTGCCAACGTTGCACAGGTCCAGGGCCCCTAAATGTCGCGCCTGCCAACGTTCCCGAGGCGCGCGCGGCACCGGTCCTTTTCAATGTCGCGCCTGCCGACGTTTCATAGGTCCAGTGCCCTGAATGTCGCGCCTGCCAACGTTCAACGAGGCGCGCGGCACCGGTCCAGGGCCTCAGGGCCCAATGCATGTCGCGCCTGCCAACGTTTAGGGACCCTAAATGTCGCGCATGCCAACGTGCCGGAGGCGCCCTGCCAACGTTTAACAGGTCCAGGCCCCTAAATGTCGCGCCTGCCAACGTTCAACGTTCCCGAGGCGCGGGCGGCACCGGTCCAGGCCCCAGGCCCCCTAAATACGCGCACAGCACCGGTCCAGGGCCCAGGGCCCCTTAAATGTCGCGCCTGCCAGCACAAGCGACACCTGTGTTGGTGAAGAAGGTGTGTGCATAGTGCGTGGTGCGTGGTGTGTGCGTGTGTGCGTGTGTGCGTGCGTGCGTGCGTGCGTGCGTGCCTGCGTGCCTGCGTGCCTGCGTGCCTGCGTGGTTGGTGTGTGTGTGTGTGTGTGTGTGTGTGTGTGTGTGTGTGTGTGTGGGTGTGTGTGTGGGTGTGAGGGTGTGTGTGTGTGTGGGTGTGTGTGTGTGGGTGTGTGGGTGTGTGGGTGTGTGTGCGTGTGTGCGTGTGTGCGTGTGTGCGCGTGTGGGCGTGTGTGCGTGTGTGCGTGTGTGCGTGTGTGCGTGTGTGCGTGTGTGCGTGTGTGCGTGTGTGCGTGTGTGCGTGTGTGCGTGTGTGCGTGTGTGCGTGTGTGCGTGTGTGCGTGTGTGCGTGTGTGCGTGTGTGCGCGTGTGTGCGCGTGTGTGCGCGTGTGTGGTGCGTGTGTGCGTGTGTGCGTGTGTGCGTGTGCGCGTGTGCGCGTGTGCGCGTGTGCGCGTGTGCGCGTGTGTGCGTGCGTGCGTGCGTGCGTGCGTGCGTGCGTGGGTGCGTGTGTGCGTGTGTGTGGGTGTGTGCGTGTGTGTGCGTGTGCGTGCGTGTTGTCGTGTGCGTGTGCTTGGCGAGCGTGCGCTGCGGGTGCGGGTGCCGGGTGCGGTGCGCGTGCCGCCGTGCGCGTGCGCGTGCGCGTGCGCGTGCGTGTGCGCTTGCGCGGCGCGTGCGGGTGCTTGTGCGTGTGCGGGTGCGTGTGCATGTGTGCGGTGCTTGTGCGCGTTGCGCGTGCGCGTGTGCGTGCGCGTGCGCCGTTCGCGCGCGCGCGCGCGCGGCGCGCCGGGCGCGGGTGGCTCTCGCGTTCGCGCGTGCGCGCGTGCGCCGGCGCGCGTGCGCGCGTGCGGCGGCGTGCGTGCGTCGTGCGTGCGTGCCGTGCGTGCTGTGCGTGGCGTGCCGGCGTGCGTGCGTGCGTGCGTGCGTGCGTGCGGGGTGTGTGTGTGTGTGTGGGTGGTGTGGTGTGGGTTGCGTGTGCGCGTGTGCGCGTGTGCGCGTGTGCGCGCGCGTGCGCGTGCGCGTGCGCGTGCGCGTGCGTGTGCGCGTGCGTGCGTGCGTGCACGCACGCCTCTGTGTGTGTGTGTGTGTGTGTGTGTGTGTGTGTGTGCGCGTGCGTGCGCGTGCGTGCGTGCGTGCGTGCGTGCGTGCGTGTGCGTGCGTGCGTGCGTGCGTGCGTGTGTGTGCGTGTGCGTGCGCGTGTGTGCGTGTGTGTGTGTGTGTGTGTGTGTGTGTGTGTGTGTGTGTGTGTGTGTGTGTGTGCAACCGCTGTTCCCACGCGGCACGAACTCACATGTTCCTGCTTTGGCTTCAATGACATTCTGTTGCTGTTCTCATGGATCAGTCGGTTTTCGCAGTTTTTCCACTACACGAAAATACAAAACCTACCGGGGGGGGGGGGGGGCGGGACGAACCATAAAACAGAGCTACCCGTTGCCTTGGATGGGACTTGACGTGAGCCCAACAGCAAGGCACGGGACCATCGGAGTGACTTGGTGAGATTCCAACACAGGACGTATCGGCAGGATTGTGACTTAGATGTGACTTGGCGTGCTTTTCAACAGCAGGGGGCGCGAGGTGCTTTGACATAGCTCGCGCCAACGAAGCTCTATGTCATCGGACAGGAAAACGTACCTGCGCGTGGAGTACCTGGGCAATGTTGTTGCAGCTGGTATCCACTACAGTGCTTGTGACATCATGTGCCCTCAAGACCCAAAGCCTTTTCTCAAGCAATTTCAATTCTGAACGCTTGGGATGGCCTGCACCTTGGGACATCGGCACCTTGGATTGCACAACTACGATGGGAGCATCCTAACAGCCACGGAGCCTTGCTTTCCTCCAACCCCATGAGCGATTTTGTTTCAGTCCATGTAGTAAACATGTCCCCTCAGTGCAGCGATTGAAGCGCTGTGGGTGTGGGCTGGTGCCCTGGACATCAGGGATTAGCATCGTTGCCTTCTTGGTTTGGGGTCTTTTCAATTCAGGTAGGAGCCTTCGGAAAAACCTACAAACCCCCACTAAAAATAGACAATCCCCCTCTAAAAACAGACAAAGCCCCCACTGGAAACAGACAAACCCCCACCAGAAACAAACAAACCCCCACTAGAAACAGACAAACCACCACCAGAAACAGACAAACCCCCCACTAGAAACAGACAAACCCCCACTAGAAACAACCAAACTGCCACTGCACTCCAAAGGACAATTACATAATCCGCGATCCGATCCCACCAAAATCCTACTCAAATCCCACCAAGCTCCCACTTAAATCCCACCAAGCTCCCGCTTGAAGCCCACCAAACTCTCACTTAAATCCCACCAAACTCCCACTCAAATCCCACTTTCTGGCTCCGGGTGCGCGGTTCCCGCCAAAAGCCCACACCAATCCCACGAAAATCCCATTTAAATCCCACCAAACTCCCACTGAAATCCCACCAAACTCCCACTTAAATCCCACTTTCTGGCTCCGGGTAAGGGTTCCCCAGACCTTGCATGAAAACCTTACCCCACCCAACACATACAATGGACTGTGATGAACCCGAAAAAAACATCACGGTTTCCCACCAAACTCCTTCGAATTTCCCGCCACATCTTTGGACGGGAAATTGGCAGGATTTGCATGGGACACATGCGGCTTCAGGCCCCCGTGTTACTAAGGTGAAGAAGGCTCACTTGAAGAAGCACGAATGCACTTTCCAGAGGATACCACAGAATGGGTAGCTCATGGCCCTCGTGGCCCAAAATAAAACCATGCTGTCGTCAGTGTGTGGTGCGTCCATGGTGAGGAGGGAGGAGGAGCGAGGAGCGAGGAGGAGCAGGAGGAGGAGGAGGAGGAGGAGCAGGCCCCAAAAGTACGAACCCCACACAAAGATGTGGGGAAAATATTCTTCCTTAAGGGTAATATAGGGATTATTAAAAAATGGGGTTCTTAAGCAACTAGTAGAAACACAGCATGCGAGACAGGGTCGGAAATTCCACAGGCTGCTGCCTTGCCTTGACCATTTCTGGCGCAAAGTAATCGGGCGTGCCTACGATCGTGTAGGTGCTTCCGCTGGCGAATTTGGCCGAACCCATGTCCTTCGCACCATCCGACCAGCTCGAGTAGCACTGGGGTGAGAGGACGAGTTGCAGAAGCGTAGGGTGCATAGTGCATAGATGTGTAAGGTATGGAATAGTTCGAACGTGCGCAAGCCCACATGAATATCCATGAATATCATGAACCAGGCATCTGTCAACTTGAGGCAACCTTTGTGGTCCAGAAGCAGATTCCTGAGTCAGACATGCAAAGCGTGAGCCATCAAACAGGTAGCAGCTAACAAGGTGACTGCAGCTGCAAGTGAGACTCTCAGGCTTCAGGTCCCTGTAAATCACCCGGCGATCATGCATGTGCTCAAGAGCGTGTGCAACGCCAGCCATGTAATACCTTTCAGAGAGAAAGCGTGCAGGGTAGACAAGGTCGAGCTGTTATAGTACACCTGCTGCTTCCGCGACCTTGTGTGCGGCTCGCTGCCAAAGAAGGCATGCTTTTTATAGGTGGTGAAGAGCTCGCCCCCCAATGCGGCCTCAACGGCAGCATAAGGGCACAACCCTAGCCCAAAGCTCGTCCTGGTTCCCCTAGTTCCTGAACGTTGTGTTCTTACCTGGGGTGAAGGGTATCCCTTCCAACTGAATGGGGCCTCCAGCAGGAAGCACAGCGTGGACTTCAAGTTGTAAGTCTCCTGAGTTTGACGTTCGTTTCAGGGGTTTAGGGTTTCAGGGCTTTCAGGGCTTTCAGGGGTTTCAGGCGCTTCAGGGGTTTCAGGGGTTTAGGGGTGAACTCTGTCCAACTTTCCTTGACGGAGCCAAGCTGCAAACAGCTTGATGATGAACGGCGAGCTGGTCATGTAAAGGACATCCTTCTCATTCGCAATGGCAGCCTTCATGTGCGCCGCAGCAATGTAGCCTGGCCACGTTGCAAGCACGAGGAGCACTTCTGAATTCACATTGCTGTCTGCGTGCCCAAGCCACCTTTGCTGATCGATTTCAGGGCATACGTATTCCCGGTCTCTGCATGCTGCACCAGATCCACCGTGGAATATCCACCGCCTTCAAGAATTTGGCCCAGTAGTTGAAAGTTGACGCTGCTGGCAACACTAAAAAGTGGCGACAAAAAAAAACCCACGCATAAATGTCATACCGTGCTTGCCGGCTGGGTGGCAGCCGAAGCGTCCACATTGAACGAGCTCCTTGTGCAAGATCTTGTCCTTCGTCGGAAAGATCGAGTTGCGTGGCGTTTTCCGTGGCTTGACCAGCGAAAGGGGTCAACGTGGGTCGACCTACCAAGCTGCCGAGACTCCCGCTCCGGATCACCTCGGCGAATCTTTCACCCTACTCGAGACTCTTTTGACATGCTGCTGAGAAATATGGGAGAACATCCAAATCTCCTTGCTTGCCATGCTGCCAGGATGATGAGCCTTCTTCTTTTCTGCCTGAAAACCGAGGAGCAAAGCATTTGCCATGCTGGTGTATAGCTCGTGTGTAGCTCATGTGCCGCAAAGGCGCCAGGCCAGTGAGGGACTTCAAGCCATTCCTTGCAGTCTCTATGCACAACTGCCTTACACGAACATGGTGCGCTTCTGAGAATGGTGGGTGATCTCTGAGGTGGCATCTCGAGAACCTCTTTCAGCAGGCCCAGGTGCTCGTCAAAAGCCTCCTGCGCTCAGAAGCCAGAACCTTCGCAAAAGCATCCTGAGATGCTACCACGGAATTCCGAGTCCTTGTCCAGCATAAGGCACCGGGCGGACTGCAACCACAAAAACAGCTGCAAGAAGGCTCCCACGAGCAATAGCAACAGCTTACCAACTACTTTTTCCCCTCTGATCCCGGCCTCTGAGACCACCCTCACTGTGGCGGCTCGGGGCTCTTGGTATAGGAGGGCCCGCTCCCCAAAGTAGGGCATGGTGTTCTTCGCCTCTGGGCCAGGTTGCCGGGTTAGAGGTTGGACGGGAAGTACTTGCATTATAGCATGTCCGAGCACGCAAAAATGCAGGGGGTGAAGGCTCGTCTTCTGGGGCTTTTGTGTGAAAGTTGCGTGTGGCAAGCGTACTTTGTGTGAACCCGCAAAAATGCTCCAGGCCCATGGGCAATGTGCAGGCTCGCTGTCGATCACTGAAATTCTGCAGGCATGGGGCAGCATTGGCTTCGAGCTCACCGGCGATCAAACCATCCTTGATAACAGCCACCTCGACGGCTCATAAATCCCATTTAGCATCGGGGTTTTCCGAAATTCGGGGCACCTTGCTGGGGTCCTTGTTTAGAAGGGGGTGCTGCTATTTGGATCTATATTGGGGGGGTTCCCTATTTTCGTGAACCCCCCCATATTTCGGCATGTCCGAACGCGCAGCCGCATGCGGACCTTGCCCTCGACCAGTATGAAGAAGGTATTCCCCGGAGCCTCAGCTCCGTTCGTTGTATTGGTGGGGGTGAAGGGTGGGGATGGGCGGCACATCCAAGCAAGGGCTTTGAACAGCTCATCTGAAAGAATGTGTGCGTGTCCCCTGTTCCGCAAGCCCAAAACAAGATCCCAGACAGTTGCCCCAGAATTCTGTCGTGCATTTGGGGACATGTGGGGTCAAGCCGCTCCCTGTTCCACGATGATCTCCTCAGAATTGAACATCACATCCACAATGACATTCGCCATGTCCGTTTTCTCTTGGGTCAGAAGGGGCATCAACAATGGCACTGTGGAGAAGATCTTGACGTATTCCAGGCGCTTCTCCTCACCATGCGGCAGCTACACCAGTCCCTGGCACGCGGGCTACCGAAAGGAAAAGCGCACCAGGTTTCCTCACTGATTGGCATGATGATCTGCTTGAACTGATGGCCTGAGTTCTGAGAAGTCTTACCCGAGCTTCTCTGGCCTTTTCCGTTGGTTCGTAGGGAATGAGGGAATGAGGTACCCTATAATAATTCCTTAAAGGGTGTTTATAGGGGGATATAGGGTGCCTCATTCCCTCATTCCCTACTACCCAACAGTATGTGGCAGATCCGGGGCTGAAGTAGCCGAGCTACGGTCGACCACCCAAACGTTCGCCTCGCTCGTGCAGATGACCGTCGCCCGCCTTTGTCACGGCAGCGTGGTGGCGCTGGTCAAGGCCAAGCCCTCTGGGCTGGCTACTACTACTGTAGGATGGGCTTTTCTGGCCTTACAATCCCCACAATCAACCCTATAAAGGGCCTTTTTAAGGGGGTATAATAATCCCCATGTTCAACCCTATAAGGTGCCTTTTTTTAAGGGGTAAAAAGGGCGTAATAGCCCATCATAGCCCATCGTGGTAGGTTTGTGCGCAACATGGCTCAGCCAAGTTCGAGCTGGCCACCGTGGAACCAGAAACAGAATGGCGAGCTCGCCAAAAGTGTGTCCTCTTCGCAGCACATCCACCACAGTCTTCTTGCCTCACCCCATCTCACACACAAGGGGTTTAGGGTTTGGGGTTTAGGGTTTAACCCTAAACCCTAAACCCGGACCAAGACTTTACACGACTTACACAATGGGTCATATTTGTCCGAGAGGCTGTGAACGATCTCCCCAGGCCCATGCTGTCCCCCAAGCCTTGGCCAAAGCAAAGCCACAAAGTCTCAACGAAAGTCTCCAGCATGCAGACAAAGGACTTCTCCGTGACAATCACTTCAAACCTGGGATTTCTGCATGTTAGAAGGACGTGGTCCGGAACGCAACCGGAAAAGTGTGGCAACAATGCAATGTTAGCAGCCAGACGGGTCAGGTACAGTTCAGAAGTACAGTGCAGCATGCGACGCAGCCATGCTATGTAGCCATGCCGCGCTCCTGATTCGATGATGTAGAACGATTCCGCTCCAAGGTCGCCCTCGCGGATGAGTCTTCTTCCGGGCCTTACCCCACATGGGACTTAAGACCACCCATGCCAGATGGGGGCACCGCTGCCTGCACTGAACTTCAGCATGTTTTCAACTCGATTTTCAACTGTAGACAAGCGACATGACCTTCTCTTTCCACATTGCATCTGTCAGTTTGGTCATCTTCTCTTCCGACATGGCGCTCATCCCGCCATTCAGGGTCTCACTGTTCAGCAAGGCTTCCCTGCAAAGAGCAAGTGCGAGTACTTTAACTGGCCTGCATACGGCAGCTAACAAGCTCACTCCCTTTGCGTCTATCACTCCCCAACCATAGAAGCACCAAACACACCATCAGCTTTTCAGGCCATTCCGGCCTTATGAACGTCTTCTCTGCTTCAGTCTTGTCTGTGGGCGGGTGAACTTTACCTGGATGGGCCATCGAGAACACTCTGTTTCCAAGAAGCCCGACAACTGCCACATGCGCAAGTCTTCATCTCATCCATTGAAGTGGTCCAAGGCACGGCTCTTGGCAGCACCTAAGAGGAGGCTGGACATAGGCTATGTTCAACATAGACTGCAAATTGATTGAGGTGCTACATTCCCACTCCTGGCTCAACTCAACGGAAAGTCGGAGGCTTCGCCGTGGCCCTGCTGGTTCCGAATGAATCTGGGGCGTTGCTCAAAGTGACCACCCTGAAAGTGAGCCCAGCTGCGTTGCGCTTTGCGATCTGCGAACGTCAGCTTCTCTTTGAGTCCGAGTTCTTCGAAGTGCTGGCAGGGCTTGCAGGCACAAATAAGTCGGAGACTGCCAGGCTTTGCCAAACTGAGCCTTGCGTTGAATCCTCAGGCACTCCACAAAGGTCTGCGTGGTGATCGTTGCTGTGCGCGCCTCCTTAGATGCATGAGAAGGTGAAATGGCACAGGAGGAAGTGGTGTAACACAGGAGGGCAAGATAGAGATTACCCAGTTTAGTGGACGAACATTGGCGGACAAGAAGAAGCGCCATCGCAGCAAAGTGCAGCAACGTGCTGGAAGCGAGCAGTGATGCAGCTAATTCCGAGTCTCATCCGCAAGGAGGGCTTTCTCGCCAAAGTAATCACCTGGCCCCAATCTTCCAACCACCTGGAGATGGTACACACAAGCACAGTTCTCAAGTAGTAAGGCAACCACGGCCTGACCCCCTGAATCTGTGTAAGAACATGCGTCGTGAAGAATGGTGACGTGAAGGCGGCCTTCTCCCCCTTGACAGTCCTCACCGTCACACTCGCCTCTCCCTGCCGCAAGACGTAGAAATCATCACCAAGGTCCCCTGCAAGCCCACGGCCAGTCAAGATGCTGACATTCGAGAAATTGCAGATGCTGACAGACATTGGGAGACAGTCACAAGACAGCCCTAAACCCTAACCCCAAACCCTAAACCCTATAAACCCTAAGCCCTAAGCCCTGAGCCCTAATTAAACCCTAAACCCTAAACGCTAAACCCTAAACCCGCTCACGCTTCAGAGGCTCCCTCGCGCATGATGATTGAGTGGGGCTGGAACTTGATGGATTTTGCAGCTTTCGCCTGAGGCTCTGGAATTGTCTACTAGTTGCTTAAGAACCCCGAAAAGAATAAGAAATAATAATGAGTATGTTAGACTTACAAGGGAGAATAGTTTGTATTGTTTGGGGGGGGTGTGAAGCAATTAGCAGTTGTCGTATCAACTGATATACAGTATAATCATATTATAACGACGGTAGAGAATAGTAACATGCTACAAATAGTAGAAATGCATAAAGCCAAAATAGAATGAGACCCACATGACACTTTTCACGGGCCAATGCACCATGCTTGCCTCTTGCAATGGGGTCAGGTTCTGGTGCGCACTTCCCGACTGACTTCAAGGATCTTCATGCATTCCAAGGAGCTACCAGAGGTTGCTGATCTAAAGGCAGCCTTTTCAGCAAGGGCACCTGGAAAAGAAGCAAAACATCGGGGAAGCTAGCCCCGCATCCCCACACGGGCCCCCCCTCAGGGAACACACCCAAACCATGCCTGGAAGAGAAACCGCACTTTGTCCTGGTATTCGGTGTTCTCAGCATAGTACCTGCAGGGACGGCCCATGAAACCAAATGCGCCTGCCACCTTCTGCTACCTCCTCCGTGCTCTCGGCCTCATCAACTCCTGGGCCTTCTTTTGCTTCAGCTCTTTTTTGGCTGCCTTTCGGCCCAGCTTCAGGGCCTGGGGTGCAAACGAGCTTGAGCTCAAAGTTCACCCGTTTCCACCATTTCAAACCCTGAACCACGTTGCTGCCCAAGGTTCGGCTGCATGGGCTTGGGCCCTACTGAGATACATCGCGCCGGCTCCGGCCCCCATTGTCAATAGCTTGCAACGGTCACGCCATCAGGTCACTCAGGCCACTGTGCCGGCGGCACATCACCATGGCATCTCTACATTCGACATGAAACTACCGCAAACCAATTGCCAAACCATGAACTTTGCATGAACTGGATACCCGGGACTCACAAAGTTCATGCTGGGCTGCTTCATGGCGAGTTGTGAAACGGCTGGGTTAATTATGACCTGCACACAGTTGAGCCAATCCATGATTCGAGCACCGATCTCTGTGGATTCGCGGCCGTCCCTGCAACATGCTTAGAAGGCTTAGATGCTTAGGCTTGGGCTTGCATGGGCCACGCCCTTTCAGGAAATCTGGACCTTGGCCCAGCTGCAACGTGCATAGTGTGCATTTCTTGCTGCCGAGAACGCTTGGGCCGATGCAATCGCAGTTTGGGCAGGTGCCGATGTCTACGGCATAAACCTCCAGGTTGTGCGGGTGTTTTCACGGTAGACAACCTTACCAATTAACATCCTAGCTGCTGGCTCTCAGTATACCTGCCGAATTCTGAGATCTGCACATTACCGGTGCTGCCCAAAACATGGAAAAGAGCTCCGGGTCCTTTCCGATACCGACCGAACAAACATATTTGACACACAATCAAGCCGGACTCTCAACATTGTGCCGAGCGCGCAGTTGGCGTCCAGCGCGATGCCGTTCAGAATCCAACCTGAAGCCGCAAAGCTTTCAGATGCTGTTCGGCCGACATCTGTACTGATGTGCTTGCCAGCATCTGCATCAGGAACCGGGCAGGTAGAGCCGCTGTTCCAGGGCTCGTTCAATTCGGTCACCTGGGGCGAATGTGTGAGAACATGTTCCGGCTGCAAGGCTGCTTGCTGCAAGACCACTTTGCTTGCTCAATGCAGACTGCCCGCGACCACCCCACGACCCACTGGGACCCCCGCTGGAACCCAGGTACTGGTATCCTGGACCCTAAATCCTGTTGCTGCTCTTCTTCTCATGGAACCTGTTTAGCCCCATCATCCCCCCCCCACGGTCCCAGTGCACTGTGTGCCACAACAGGAAGCATCAGGGATGCCGGCGGGTTGGGGGGGGGGTCGGGCGAGCCAGCGTTTACAACTAACCGTAAACCTGAACAAAACACACGGCTTTTTTGACAAGGAAGAAAATATGTCGAGCGGCCGTCCGACAAAAAGAAACACTTTGGCCAGTGGAGCACTACAGCGCCGGAGATAAGAAAACCTGAGCCGATGCAACAAACACAAGATACACCAACAAGCACCGCCCCAAAAAAACCGCCACCTCGGGCAAATCCACGCGTCGCAACAACTGCAACCATGTTTTCACATGTTTCTGAAGCCGCTGCATGTGGCAATGCTCGGCTGACGTCTAAACTTGGCCATCCGGGTCTCCTTGGTGCGCCGTGGCAGGGTCTTTTTTTGTTATCTTTATTGCTGCCCTTTCACGCCATGCTTTGGGATGTTCCCCCTTATACGAACAGTTCTTAGCAGGGATCATGGTATGCCCCCGATTATAGTCCCTATTAGGGACTGCTAGTACAGTACAACGGGGGAGCCATGCACTTCAATCACGCTGGTCCTGAGGAGTCGCTGGCAGTGAGGAGGGCGATCGTCCTGGGCAAAACCAAGCAGCTAAACGCTGCCAAAAACTCATGGGACTGCGAGCGCCGTGATTTGCAGGGATTTTTGTGCGGTGCTGATACAAGGGAGCACGGAGTGGTTCTGAGTCATGTTGTCTCAAGGGGCACCCAGAAGTGAGCATTGAAGTTCTGGCGTGATTCAAAAATGGATTTCGGAACACGGTCTGTCAGTGTGAGAACAATCTTCTCTTCTGTGGGCAAGAAACAGACAGCGGCACACCCCATCTCCTGTCCGGAATAGATTGCACAATGGGCTGGCCTTCCCTGAACTGGCGACCCTTTTTGCATCCCCGGGGCGTCGGCTTGGATTCGGCCTGGACAGCTCCTTCTCGACCACTTTGCGTAGAGTAGAGGCTTTTGCAGAATGAGCGATCGAAGCTTTATTGACTTTGTGCTGGAGGCCTGCGTCGCACAGGTCTGGTGGTGAACGGCGTGGAATTTTCAGCGGGGTTTTCTAGAAATGAAACTTGACATTAAATATTACGCGTTCTTCACCACATGCCTTCACGGTAAACTTCGCCAACAAACATCGCCGCAATCGCCGCCGAACGGCGGCAAAAGAAGCTGAAACTCATCAGTTTGCTGACAAGGACGTCACCGAACCGCAGCGAATCCCATGGACGATGGCAGCGCTGCTGTGCCCAGCTGCGAAGGGGCGTGCTGTGGCGAAGGAGATGAGCATGACCAGCGCAGCGCTTAAGCGGAGATGCCAGCGGCCCTCGAGGAGGGAGGGAAGGCCCGCGCTCGGCACCGAGCCAGCGGACGAAGTTGGCGGACCCATCTCTTAAACTGCACATTGCAATTGGGGGAAAAACATTTCCGATTTGATTTTTGCGTTGTGTGCCTTTTTTGTCTGGGGCTCGCCATTAAAGAATATCAGATGAAGGAAGAGCACGCGCCATTATTTGATGTCGTCAAGGCTCAGTGCCGAGCTCGGGTCGTCCCATCCTCCGCGACTCCTCGAGGGCCGCTGCCATTTCTGCCTTTACGCTCCAAAATCTCCTTCGCTGCAGCGCGCTCCTTTGCAGCTTGTCTCGGTGGGGACTCGCCGCTTGCCAGCGATGTCCTTGTCGACTCGTCCCTGCCTCCATTGCCAGCCGCATCCCGTAAGCGCCACGAGCCTAGCCTTGGGCCGGGGTTGCACAGGGACCGCCCCGACATGCGGAAAAAAGGGTGCGAGAAACAAAAATCACGAAACGAGGGGGAGAGGCGCAGCACAAAAATGTCGCTGGACATGTCGAAACAAGTCTTTGGTGTCAATTTGTAAAGCTGAATGAACACAAAATCTTTGTCTCATGTTGGTCAGTCACATGTCCTTGTAGGACCGCAGTCTCGACTCGAACGGGCAAGGCAGAAAGGGTGGGTGGTCAACGGCTCTGAAACCCCTAAGCCCTTCAACATTCGCGCAAGTGTGCGCCAAGGATGTGTCTTGAGGCCTCGGTCATTTCGTGATGTCTTGGAATGGGCCATGTGTGGTCCTGTGTGGTTTGAAATTTCTCTCGGTCATTTGCACGGGGTGCACTTGCAACAGCATGCGTGCCGACTGGCGGATTTGCGGTTCGCCAGCTGTGCTTTCTCTCCAACAGCTGCGCAGGTCATCGTAAGACTTATCAGCAGAATTTATGAATGGCGACAAGTACTTCGTACCATGTTGGGCCGCCTGCTGGGCTTGATATGGCTTGATATGGCTTGATTGGAGTCGCCCTTGCCAGGGGCCAGGGGACTCCATTCCAAGGCGCGAAATCAGCTAAACGCCGCTTTTCAGCTGCAAAGTTGGCCGCGAAACTGTCTTCGGCACTACTGGAATTTTAACTGCTGCCCCTGCAAGGCAACTTTAAAGCCTATTACCTATACTCCCTTTAGAACCTTAGTAACAATAAAATAATTTGATATCCTCTTCGGTTTTATACGAACAAAAAAACCCAAGGAGATACTGTTACGACCGCGCCACGCACATGTGATTCGTCGTCAATGCTGAGGCTCGGGCTTCGTTTGCCTTGCTTTGCCGGCACCTGCCTTCACATTACTCATCACGCCATCACTAGGAACACAGATCGCCGAGTGCCTGGGTAAGTTCAACACATCTGCAAAGCAATCATGCCCCACGGTTTTTCTTCCTCTTCGAAAGAACCCAGTTTGACCCAGTTAAATGGATCTCTTTTGCGCTGTGGGGTGCATCAAGAGAGCCTGCCTCGGAGCAGATCTCCGAGCCGAAGTGTTCGTCGAGGTCTTTGGTGACTCAACGGTCAATGCAAGTCACTCAAGGCCGCCCACTCTGCTTCAAAGCACCAGCGTGCTGTGGCCACGGCCTTCCGTGGTCCTGCTTGAGTGCTGCCAGCAGAGCCTCCGAAAACATTGTTTCAAGTGGATGGGATAGTTCATGCCACGTCAAATTCAGCTGGGGCACATTTCGCTGCCGGCTTCTTGCAGACCCCCATCTTGGAATCTGTCAGCGCGCCGTGTTCTCCTATGAGCTCCTATTACGCCTAGAACAGTTCAGCTCCCATTGGTCCTAAACAAGCCGCGTGAAGGGAAGGCAGGGTGTCGTGTAGACATTTTGTCCTAATGTCCTGATGCGGGCGCACCGCATAAAATGACGAAGACTGTCCTGACAGACACCATCCTACTTCAGTTCTCTACGTCTTGGATTTTGTGGTTTTGGCAACTCTCGCAACCTGACGCCTAAGAGCCCGGACAGCAACCAGTGTCGCGAGCGATCTGGGTCAATAAGCTTGATCCAGCGCCACGTGCGTTTCCCAGATCACTGACTTTAGCATTGTCCGGCCGGCAGTGCTTCATTGGTATAGGCAGTCGAGGCAGAAGTGTATGTAAACCTTGAGCATGGTGCTGCCCAGGCCCAGCGTTTTGCAGCAGTTCTGCGACATCCTTTTCCAGGTTCTACGGAGACGTTTGGCTTGGCTTGCTTAATGACACTTACACTACTCCGGAACAGCTATCACGCACGCAATGCAACGTGCCATCATCAACATTATGCTGAGTGCAACGAAGATCAACAATCTACAAGTCTGCTGGATTGCAGTCTCTCCTGTTCTCCAATGCAACGATCCTCCTCCCCAATCCTCGCAATCTGCGATCTGACTACGACCTACGATGGGCAGGCATGGCAGGATGGCAGCTCTTAGAAATCCATTCTGGTGCATATTGGCCATATTGCCATCGTGTTTGCGCCCTGCCTTCATCTCCACAGATTCTGCCACTGAGGAATCATCCGCACCCGTTGGGGCACGAAGCTAACAAGCATAAAGGCCAAAGGCACGCGCGGAACATGGAGGGCCACTGTACATGGAGCAGTTTGTCTACTCTCGATCCCTGGCGCGCAATCTCATCTTCCGCTCACTCACGACCTTGAACCCCGAATTCTGTGCAGATTGCAGGAAACTGTTGGCATCCGGCAAATCCTGCACTGGACTAGGTCCAGAAGTATCATCACCTTGCACATGGCTGGCAAGGCCAAATCCTACTTTCCGGTTCTTTACATCATACACTGACACATATTTCCGCAACAGCGGCTGCCCAAGCACCCACACTTGGGGCTTCTCTGGAGGCATATCCATCACAGATATGGAGGCGTCGCAAAACCCGTCTGTTTTGTCAATGTAGTCGGCAGCTGTCAGACTCAGCGACAGCATCCTTGTCCAAAGAAGCAAAACGCCAGGACAACTCCCCAAAGGTACCCGGACCAAAAACGACAAAGCCAGTCACCGGATCTGTCCTGTCGTCAAAACCTTGAATCTTGAACTCAATGCTTGGCAGCTTGTCCAGGGCGCAGTCTTCCTGCTTCAACAAAACGACGTGACCGGAAAGCTCAGGCAAGGAGAGTGGAGTCTTGGAAAGGAGAAGCAGAAACGAGCGCAGGCAGACAGGGAACAAAGAGGTGGGGTTTGTACGCCCTTAAGTGCCCTAATATGGTTATAAGTACAGTTTTAATTGGTTAACAGGTACCATCAACCTCCAAGTAACCGCTTCTGAGATTACATGTTGTATGGAAGTGAGCAAGCAAAGTGTTCGGTGGTAAGCCGGTTGAACCGCACAAGGCCCACATGGGCTGGTCTGCGGCACATCTTGGCGGGAATCTCACAAGCAGGCTGGGCATCGCTGATAAAGGGGCTCCTTCACATCCAAGAGGGCGAGCAGGCGGTTCACAGAGGCCTCCGCTTCCAACTGCTCTCTGCTTATCCCCTCTCTCGAAGATTCTTGGGCTCCGGCCTGTGGACCCATGACGTCACCCGTCCCTGTATCCTGCCATGCCCAAGCAGGGCTCATTCCACAAAACACGCTCATGACTTGCGTGGGTTGTAGTAGAAACTCGGGACGGCACTACAGCTGCGAGGCAGCCAGAGCCACGCTCGCCTCATGTCCGCAACGCAACAGCAAGGCCCACGCGCACCCTCACGACCATCCAAGCGGCCAGTGCAGTTCTGAAGGATTCCATGTCCGCTCACTGACCTGATGCTGCGAGGAAGGAGAACCCTTGTCATTGTGTGCTTGCAGTCTTCAGGCTCACTCTTCAGCCCCGAAAACCCGAGGCCCAACGGAGCTTTCAGAACTTTGAGCAGTGAACTTGTGGTTTACAACACGGCAAGAGGACTTTTAACAGTTTTGGCATGTTTCTGGCATGGAGGGCGACCTGTACTTGCCTGCAAGCAAAATCTGCCGCCACCGGCACTCCAAGCTCTCGTGGAGTTAACTTCCCCGGAAAGCACAGACCCGGAATTCACTCACTTTCTTGGGCTGCATGCCCCATGATGCTCCACGTATGTGTAGCGCTCGGTTTCTTCATCATGGTCAAATTGCTGCCGTAGAAAGATGTGCAAGTCTGCGTCCGACTTGGCCGGAGAAAGCACTTTCCCAAGTCAAAGCCCCGAGATGCCCTGAGCACAGGAGATGAGTGCAAACCTTTGATTTCAACGGTCCTCTAAAAAGCTAAGCAAGATCAAAAGATGGTGACTAAGGACTGTGGGTAGCAAAAGCCAACTTCGAGCCTAAGCAAGCCTCGATCGGGCAGAAGTCTCAGGCCACGGACAGCTGAGGGCGTGGCACGGACACAACTTGCAGCAACCAGTATCCCAACTCCTGCCAGGAATCCAAGAGTTCACTTGGGCTCTGCTTGAAGTCATTAACGAAAGTTGTCCTCAAGAGGCTGCCGCCGGGAACAAGGGGTGTGGAAGACTCGATATCACCGATAACAGGAATCCGAGCCTTCTTTGTGCGAGCCTCTCTTCAGCTTCTTGCTGTAAACCCTACACCCTAAACCCTAAACCCTAAACTCTGTGCTTCGAAGGCTGGCCTCAGCCTCTGCCGCCATCGGGGCCCAGACCAGGCGCCCGGACCTGAACATTTTATGAGACCTTATATGTCGTTGGTATATAGTTAATACTATCGCCGAAGGAAATTCTTAATAAAAGTCTAGAAAAGGTCGTTTAAAAGTCTTTTTGACAAGCCCTCTTCAAAAACCATGGCTTTCAAAAACGTCCTAAAGAGAGTCTTAAACAAAGTCTGGGAAAAGTCTAGAAGAAGTCTAAAATCAGTCTCGGGGAGAGTCTCCTGGCGACCCCCACTCCCCTCCGGAGTCTTTGCCCGAGACTTTTTCTAGACTTTTTGTAGATGTTTCTAGACTTGTCTAGACTTTTTTAGACTTTTTCTAGACTGTTTTTAGACGTTTGCTTGGGAAAAGTCTAATCAAATCTTTCAAAAGTCAAGGAAAAGTCTAAAAAAAGTCTAGGACAAGTCTCGGGCAGAGTCTCCGGAGGGGAGTGGAGGTCGCCAGGACACTCTCCCCGAGTCTTATTTTAGACTTTTTCTAGACTTTTCCCAGACTTTGTTTAAGACTCTCTTTAGGACGTTTTGAATACTTTTTGTTGACTTTTTGAAAGCCATTGTTGTTGAAGAGGACTTTTCAAAAAGACTTTTTTCAAGACGTTTTTTAAAACTTGTTTCATAATTTCTAGTATTTATAGAGTTTACTAGGGAAGCCAACCACATAAGCTTACAGGCAACCCTTTGGGGTTTATAGGGGTTCATAGGTATTTTATAGCGTGTATAGGGGGTTTATCGGTGTTTAGAGGGTTCAGCCTTGGAAACTTTGTTTGGGGTTTCCGCTGCTTTTGCCTAACCTGGGGGTTTAGGGTGGTGGGGATAAGACCTCACTAAACTCAAGTTTTGCCAGAAATGGCTTTGGTTTTTGGAGTTTCTGCTTGAAGAGGGATGTCCAGGGTTTTGGGGCTTTAGGCGTTGAAGCTTCTTGGGGCTTGGGAGGGCTTTGGGTTTCTGACTGGCAAAGGCCGAACCAAAGGCCCTGACTCGACAAGTTGCGACAGCGGAAGTTGCGCAACTTCCGCGGCCAATGCGACCTGCCAACAACATGTCGCATGTCAGCCTAGAAATTAAAACCCTATTGGGACTACTGCAGGAAGGAACCCAGAACTTAGATCAAACCCACTTTATGCCCCCAAGTGCCCGTAAGCCCCTTGCTTCACCAGAGCTTCCTTGCGCGCAGTGAGGCGGGTCCAGTCGAATGGCAAAAGCACCTGAGGCTCTCTGCGGCATGTGGCAGTTGATCTACATGATGAAGTACTGCTTCACTACTAATTGCTTAAGAACCCCTGAAAAAATAAAAAATAAAAAACGATCCTCCTTATAAGGGCAATATAGGGATTTTGGGAGGGGTTCTTGAGCAATTAGTAGTTCAGTATAAAAAATATTTGCCTACGAACTTAGAAGAAAGAATGGGAGATCTCCAAGACGAGTCTGGGTCAACCATGGACAATCTCCATGCGCCAATGGAAGTTGCAAAACTGTGGCTGTGACCCAAGCCAGCCTGATCCGCAAGCACGCGGACAGGGCCTCGGCGGCTGCCAACAGCAGTTTTTGGAAGGTTGAGGGGCTTCTTGGTGTAGAGTTTAGGGGTTGAGGGTTTGAGGTGTTAAGGGTCGAAGGTTTAGGGGTTGGCTTCGGTGCTCGCCTTCGCGACAAGAGCGCTCTGAGACGGTGGCTGTGCCGCGATGGTGCAAGGCCTCAGATGCTCATAATGAAGGGGGCCCATGCTCCGATTCTGGACTATTGGAGCCGGACCAACTGCCTTTTTTGCTATCTGCCACCACGTCCAGGGTATGGAATGTACAGCTCAAATCTTGGCTGTAGGTGTGGGGCTAAGCCTTGGAGTACTTGAAGGTTGTGTGCTACTGCAGGATGTGAAGCATTCAGGCGCAGTGCCTGCTGGAGGGCCTCTGACGCTTGGTCTCCTGCATTGCCATAGGCGTATAGAACAGCCAGATTACTCCACGTGACAGCCGACTCAGGGTCACATTGCAAGCTCTGAGTCAGCGATGCAAGCGCTTGCTCCAGTTGACCTTGCCGTGCCTGTGCCACACCAAGTGCATTCCAGCCGTAGCAATTATAGGGCATACGGTTCAACCCCTCCTGAAGGTAATGGGCTCCGTTCTGATCGGAACCCAGCTGCACCAGCAAGTACCCGAGGTCTGTCATCCACAAAAAGTCGTTGCCATCGTGGAGTCCGATACCGTGCCCATTCAAAATCTTCTCGAAACGCTGGTGAGCTTCTGTGAAGCGGCCTAAGTTGATCAAGATCCGGGCAATGCAGTAGTCAGTGATAGCCTGGTCGTCGAAGATATCCAGGGACTTCTGGTAATAGTGCAAAGCCTCCTCAAGCTCTCCAAGCGCCTGGAGCTCAGAGGCTTTTGCATGTAGCACTTTCACACTTCCGTTCCAGTGCTGAGCATCCTTCAGGAAGAGAACTGCTGGGGACTCCCAATGAGACATGCGGATGTTCGAATTGATTGTATACACTGAAAGACCAGCTGCTGCGACTATCCACGCACATCGCCAGGAGCATCGGCTACCAAGACCGCCTACTACAAGCGACCAGCCTGCCGTTAGCGGATAAAGCAACCGTTCCCCAATTGTTGTACCGACCAGAAAGAAGAGGTTTGACATGGGAACAAATGGAACGACGATGAGGCCGAGCCCCATGAGCACGGAGGGGCACTTTCCGCGCAGACGCATCCCGTGGCATGCCAAGGCTGCCACCGACAAGTAGGCTGCAATGATCAGTTGGAGCCGAAGATCTGCAACAGTTGTCACCATGGGCAAGGATTCGTACGAGTAATCCCATGACTGGTTCCAGGGGAGAACCAGCAATTGCGCGTAGTACCCGTGCTGAAACAGGTACGACAAGGTCCGCACCAGCAATGCTTGAGACTCACTACCATGTAGCCGCGCATCTTGGTAACGTATTGGGGTGTCCACGTAACCGAAGCCTGCATCCGTACCGCCAACGTACCAAGTTCGCAATCCTGCTATGGCAGCAAAGGAGGCCAGCAGACCAAGGACGTGCCCCCACCTGCATCGCAGCGCTGTTTCCACGCAAGCAACGAAAAACAAAGCAGTGAAGCCTGGTTCCTTACAGAGCCCCGACAGAATGTTCAACACCGCCAGAACAGCATAGAACCACAAAGCCCGCAGCGGACTCAGGGTACTGGTCCTCAAGCTGCGCAAGTAGAAGAGAATCGCGAGCAGGTAGAAGGTAGTAGATAAGGAATCCGCACGCCCCACCAAGTACACGATATTTTCAATGTGTACAGGATGTGTAGCAAACAATGCCGCCGCCAACCCAGCCCACCGCAGTGGTACTCGTGCCTGAAGCAAGACAGCAAGCATCAACGCGGCATTCAGACTGTGAATCAGGCAACTAAGAAGTCGCATTGGCTTCATTTCCAAACCGGCGTAGCCAGATCGAGCGCAGAGCTGCCACTCTGCAGCATACATCAGGGTTATCAGAGGACGCCAAGACTTGTGGGTGATGTAACCCTCTGGTGGATTGAGAGATGTTCCCCAGAAGTCGTGCTTAAGCACCTCAAGAACAGACGTCTCTCCTCGGGCATCAGGATTCCGATAAATGGCGAAGCCTTCGTCCACGAACCAACTTCGGTAGCGCACACATACATAATAGGGAAGCGTCAAAGACACAACAATCGCATATGCCACGATCAAGTGCCGCTGAGAGTGCTGCAACTTCCTTTTGGCTGTCTGTCCGTTCCTGGGGGACGGTTTCGCCCTTTGTGCCTTCGAAACTCTGTCGCAACATTCCAGGAGCTCTGCAGCTAATGATCGAGCAACCGCAGTATCGGCGCCCGCTGCATCCAATCCTTGAACGTCCGTCCGGCAGATAACTTCCACGTCTTGTAGAAGCTCGCCAACAGTGCGGGGCACTCTGCCATTGGCTTTCTGCCCGGAAGTGGTGCCCACCATCACTTACATTCGCTCGATCTCCATCCAAAGAGAACCCGACGATGCTTCGTTCCTCTAGCTTGCTAGTAAAATCTCTGCGACTTTCTAGCCACTTACTTCAACAGAGTTACAGCCTACTTACGAACGCTGAG